>JAJAGP010004563.1:0-47266 GCA_025084515.1 Ancistrus triradiatus | reverse complement strand
TTTCAAAAGCCTCAGGAATCTTTTGCAGGTGTTTAGAGTTAATTCGTTGATTCAGATGATTAGGTTAATAGCTCGTTTAGAGAACCTTTTCATGATATGCTAATTTTGTGAGATTTTGGGTTTTCATGAGCTGTATGCCAAAATCATCAGTATTAAAACAATAAAAGACTTGAAATATTTCAGTTGGTGTGCGATGAACCTAAAATATATGAAAGTTTAATTTTTATCATTACGTTACGGAAAAGAATTAACTTTATCACAATATGCTAATTTTTTGAGAAGGACCAGTATATATATATATATATATATATATATATATATAGTCAGAAAGTCTGCACACACCTTTCAGCTTCTGCACATCTTATGGTAGACTTATTTTGCAATAGATTGAGTTCATCTTTTGTCACAAAATTTTACACAAAGTGGCCCACAATGACGAAATGATAGCAGTTTTTTCGAAACTATGCAATTTTATTTTACTGGCAAAACTAGGGTATTTAGGGGTACATATATGTACACACCATGAGCCTAATACTTGTTTCATGCACCTTCGATTACAGCTTCAAGGGATTATGGGAAAGAAGCTATGAGCTTGTCACACTTGTTTCTGGATGTTGTTGCCCATTCCTCTTGACATATCCTTACATAAAGTCTGTCAGGTTGGATGGGGAGCGTCAGTTCACAGCCATTTTCAGCTCCTTGCACAGATGTTCAATGAGGTTCAGGTCTGGGCTCTGGCTAGGCCACTCGAGGACATTCACAGACTTTCTTGGAAGCTTTCTCTAGGCTGTGTACTTCAGGTTGTTGTCATGTAAACCTTCACCCCAGTCTGAGATCCAGAGCACTCTGGAGCAGGTTTTCTTAAAGGAACTCCGTGTACTTATTCATCCTTCATCTTTCCCTCTATCAGGAATAGTCACCTCGGTCCTGCTGCTGAAAAACATCCCCACAGCATGATGCTGCCACCGACATGCTTCACTGTAGGGATGGCATTAGCCAGCTGATGAGCAGTGCCTGGTTTCTTCCAGATGTGATGCTTGGCTTTTGGTTTCAACAGAACGCAGAATCTTGTTTCTCATGGTTTGAGAGTCCTCTAAGCAGGCTGTTATTTGCCTTTTACTAATTAGTGCCGTCTGTCTGTCCACTGCATCATAAAGGCATGATTTGTGGAGTGCTGCCTGGATGGTTGATCTTCTGAAAGTTTCTCCCATCTCCACAAAGATACACTGGAGCTCTGTCAGTGACCCTCAGGTTCCTGCTCATCTCCCTGGCCAAGGCCCGTCTTCCCCGATCGCCCAGCTTGGTCAGGTCTAGAAATATTCTTGGTCGTTCCTACCTTCTTCCATTTAGTAATGATGGTGGCCACTGTGCTTTTTGGGACCTGTAAAACTGCAGCCATTTTTCTGTGCTTTTCTCCAGATCTGTGCCTTGACACAATAATGTTTCTGAGGTCTGCAGATAATTCTTTTGACCACATGGCATGGTGTTTACCCTGACATGCACTGTCAGCTGTGGGACCTTATATACAGTGGTGCTTGGAAGGATAGAAGAGCTTCCTAAAGAACTTGTTACAGGTGTGAGAGAACCAGAAATCTTGCTTGTATGTGGGTGACCGAATACTTATTTTCCACCATAATTTACAATTAAATTGGATTTTTTTCTCATTTTGTCTCTCATAGTTGAAGTGTACCTATGATGAAAATTACAGACCTCTCTCATCTTTCCAAGTAGAACTTGCACAATCAGTGGCTGACTAAATACTTTTGTCCCACTGTACCTGCACATTTTAATGTGTGCATTTTAAAAGTGCTTTTAAAAGGCTGTAGAATTTGTTAGATTTGTTAAATAATTCATTAAATTGTGTCAGAAATGGATCGTACTGGTTTTTTTTTGTCATTTGCAATGGATGTGATAATTTAACAAAAATTGTCTTTTGAAGAGAGCTGCCCTAGTTTTTGCCCTAGCATTATATTATATAACATCACATTTTTAGGTAAAGCCTTTGTAATAAGTGCCTAGAATATGCAGAATAAGTGTATTATCATATCCTACCTATATTAAGTATTAGTACACAAACACCTGCCTGTGTGATGGGGCTTTTATTTGTGAAATTGGTCTTTCATGCCTCAGTGGCTTCAGTGGGACTGCAGTGTTTACCATGTGATCACCCCCACCTCACTCTCTCGCTCTAGTTGTTGTAGCACCAGTTTGTCATCCACCAGTAGCATCGCATTAGATCATTCTCCCATCCTCCCTTTCTCTCTCTTTCTCTCGCGCTCTCTCTCGATCTCTCTCGCTCTCATTCATGCTGTTCTGAGGCAGAGGCAGTGAGGGAACACAAATAAGAGAGAACTAGAACAGAAGAAGAACGCAAAGAGGAATAACAAGGACAGACCTCTCCAAGCATGGATTGTGGAAAGAAGGAGTGTTCATGGAGTGGATGGAAAGGCCATGGTACTGCTGTGTGTGTGTGTGTGTGGGTGGGTGTGGGTGTGTGCATGCCATATGTCTTTGTGTTGTATGCTTTGTACGTCACAGCATTTGAAGACCGGAATGGCACAGTTATGCAAATGTGCGTGACAATTATTTAGAAGCTTTCATGTTTTTGTATGAGGATCTGTGCCAGATAAAAATATTCTGCTTTTCTTGCCTTATTTTGGGGGACATTTTGTTTGGTGGTGAGTGATGTCTTTGGGTTTGGGCGTTGTTTGGAGGTGAATGATGCTCCTTTTGGGTTTTGGTTTTGTTTAGAGGTGACTGATGCTCTTTTTGGTTTTTGGATTTGTTTAGAGGTGACTCATGCTTTTTGGGGGGTTTTGCTTGGAAGTGACTGATGCTGTGTTCAGATTCTGGGATTATTTAGAGGTGAGTGATGCTGAGTTTGGGTCTGGGTGTTGTTTGGAGATGAATGATGCCGTGTTTAGGTTTTGTTTGTGGATGTGTGATTGTGTTTAGGGGTTTTTTTGTGTGGATTTTGTTTTAAGATGAGTGATATTGTTTAGGTTTGGATTTTATGTACAAGAGACTAATGTGCTTAGGTTTTGTTTTGAGGCAGCTGATTCTGGTTTGGGGTTTATTTTGAGATAGTTGACTGGTTTGGGGTTTGGCTTTTGTTTTGAGGTAACTGATGTGTTGAGGGTTTGGGACTCAATTTTTAGGTTTAGGGCTTTGTTTTAGGTAACTGATTTTGGGGTTTGGGATTTGTGTTAGGTAACTGATATTGCTTTGGTTTTTGTGTTGATGTGAGTGATGCTGTCTTTGGTCTTTGTTTTGAGGTGTTTTTGTTTTAGTGACTGGTTCTGATTTGGAATTTGTTGTTAGGTAACACTTTTGGGGTTTTAATTTTTTTTTCTGATTTGTGTTGAGGTGAGTGATCATGTTTTGGAGGTTTGGGCTTGTGGTAGATGATTCTGTTTTTTTATGTAACTGATGATATTTCAGGGTTTGGGATTTGTTTTTAGGTGACATACTTTTGCTCAGAGGTAGGTAATTATGTCTGGGTATTGTTTTTAAGTG
This sequence comes from Ancistrus triradiatus, assembly GCA_025084515.1. Lineage (NCBI taxonomy): Eukaryota > Metazoa > Chordata > Actinopteri > Siluriformes > Loricariidae > Ancistrus > Ancistrus triradiatus. Next base: position 43,750 of record JAJAGP010004563.1, on the reverse strand, counting down.
TGTGATGCTATGTGTGGCGTTTCAGCTTTGATTTGAGATAACAATACTGCTTTGGGTTCTGGTTTGAAGTAACTGGTTCTGTTTTGGGTCTTGTTATGATGGATCTGATTCCCTGTTTGGGGTTTGGGTTTTTCGTTTTTGGGTTTTTATTTGAGGTAAGTGATGCTGTTTTTGAGTTTTGAAGTGACTGGTTCTGCTTTGGGGTTTGGAATGCTTTTTGAGGTCAATGATATTACATTGGGGATTGGTTCTATTTAGGTGGCTGATGCTGTTTTGGTGGTTTTGTTTTTCGGTGATTGATTTGTGTTGAGGCACCATACCTTTTTGAGGTTGGTGTAGGCAACTGTGCTTGGATTTTGGTTTTGATGTATCATACTGTTTGAGGGTTTGGCCTCTGATAGAGACATATGATTCTGTCTTGGGTTTTGTTTGGAGGTTAGAGAAGCCGTGTTCAGGTTTAAGGTTTGGTTCGATGTTAACTGATGCTGTGTCTGGTGCTGTGATGATTATCCTGGTTGAGATATTTTGGGCTGCTCCGTTTTTGTGCAGTTGCTAGGAGCAGCTCCTGTTCTGAATGAAGAGCATGTTGCCATAGCAACCAGGCAACGCCCATTGTTATTATACCATTTCTTCCCAAAAGGCACCCATGATACCCATGGGGCAGGGAGGGTGGATGAATTTCCCAAAGCAGAACCATATGCTATCTTTATATATAAGACAATAGAGAGATGTTTTGTCCATAGCCCATGGCTTTCTTTAGTCAAACACAAACTCTGCATGCTCTATAAAGCTGGCTGTTTAAATGCCAGGCATTTACTTTATTATGGTTTTCAGCATTAAACAGCAAATACCCACACTGGTATACTGGTCAACCAACAAGACCATGCAAGTTCACCAGCTAAACTAGTTCTAGACCAGCACAACACAACATGGACCAAGGAACTTGTATAATCTTGCTAATTGACCAGTATACCAAAACACAACAGATCCTCCTGGGTTTACTAGCAGGGATGTTACTCTTATTTACAGTGGTGTGAAAAAGTGTTTGCCCCCTTCCTGATTTCCTATTTTTTTGCATGTTTGTCACACTTAAGTCTTTCGGAAGATCAAACCAATTTAAATATTAGTCAACACAAGTAAACATAAAATGCAGTTTTTAAATGAAGGTGTTTATTATTAAAGGAGAAAAAAAAATCCAAACCTTCATGGCGCTGAGTGAAAAAGTTATTGCCCCCTAAACCTAATAACTGGTTGGGCCACCCTTAGCAGCAACAACTGCAACCACGAGTTTGTGATAACTTGCAATGAGTCATTTACAGCATTTGAGGAATTTTGGCCACTCATCTTTTTAGAATTGTTGTAATTCAGCCACATTGGAGGGTTTTCGAGCATGAACGGCCTTCTTAAGGTCATGCCACAGCATCTCAATAGGATTCAGGTCAGGACTTTGACTAGGCCACTCCAAAGTCTTCATTTTGTTTTTCTTCAGCCATTCAGAGCTGGACTTGCTGGTGTCTGTTGGATCACCGTCCTGCTGCAGAACCCAAGTTCATTCCAGCTTGAGGTCACGAACAGATGGCCAGACATTCTCCTTCAGGATATTTTGGTAGACAGCAGAATTCATAGTTCCATTTATCACAGCAAGTCTTCCAGGTCCTGAAGCAGCAAAACAGCCCCAGACCATCACACTACCGCCACCATATTTTACTGTTGCTATAATGTTCTTTTTCTGAGATGCTGTGTTACTTTTATGCCAGATGTAATGGGACACACACCTTCCAAAGAGTTCAACTTTTGTCTCGACAGTTCATAGAATGTTTTCCCAAAAGTCTTGGGGATCATCATGATGTGTTCTGGACAAATTGAGACGAGATTTAATTTTTTTTTTTGCTCAGCAGTGGTCTTAGTCCTGGAACTCTGCCATGCACGACCATTTTAGCCCCAGTCCTCTTTTCTATGGTGGAGGCATGAAAACTGACCTTAACTGAGGCAAGTGAGGCCTGCAGTTCTTTGGCATGTTGTTATGGAGTCTTGTGTGAACCTCTTGGATTGAGTCGTCTCTGCACTCCTGGGGTAATTTTGGTTGGCCGGAAACTCCTGGGCAGGTTCACCACTGTTCCATGTCTTCACCATTTGTGGATAATGGCTCCCACCTTTGGTTTGCTGGAGTCCCAAAGCTTTAGAAATGGCTTTATAACCCTTTCCAGACTGATGGATCTCAATTACTTTCTTTCTCAGTTGTTCTTGAATTTCTTTGGATCTCGGCATGATGTGTAGCTTTAAGGATCTTTTGGTGTACTTCACTTTGTCAGGCATGTCCTATTTAAGTGATGTCCTGATTGAGAACAGGTGTAGCAATAATCAGGCCTGGGTGTGGCTAGAGACAGTGAACTCAGGTGTAATAAACCATAATTAAGTTGTGTTTTAACAATGGGGGCAATCACTTTTTCACACAGGGCCATGTAGGTTTGGATTTTTTTTCTCCCTTAATAATAAACACCTTTATTTAAAAACTGCATTGTGTGTTTACTTGTGTTGTCTTTGACTAATATTTTAATTTGTTTGATCTTCCGATACACTTGTTTCAAAACAGTGTGATAAACATGCAAAAAATTAGGAAATCAGAAAGGGGGCAAACACTTTTTCACAAAACAGTAGTTACTTTGCTAACAAGTTAAGAATCATCAGGTAGACAAAGTTTGTGCTTAGTGCTAAATGTAGATACAGTGGTGAAAAAGATTGGTGTTTTTATTAGTAGATTTATGCTAATTCAACTTGAGCTCAGCATTCATTGTCCATTATAGGACTGTCAATCCAGGGGAAAAACAAACAAACAAAAAAAACCTTGTGCAGGATGACATCAGCAGGTTATTACTGGATACTTACAAATGTAATTATTCTTACGGCTTAAACACTTCTGCTAAAGAGAGATAGTCTTAGCAATTACCCAGCAGCCTAGCTGGATCCGTCTATCTGTTTTCTCTGACAAAATGCTGTGAATGCTAGCACTAGCAGGGATTCGTTTATGGTTGGAGGCCTCAGGAAGGAGTACAACCAAATTTTACCATCATATCAATTTTAACAATATCTGAAAAATATTTGACTGCGAATACATTCTACTGAAAAGTAACAAACCTGTGGGAATATCCAGATGCATGTATCAAACAAAGACGCTGCTGATGTCCTCAGAATACACAACTGCTTCTGTCAGAGCTACGACAGCGACATTTGGAGTGTGAGAAGCAGAACATGCAAGTACCTTCTGGGACTGAACTTTACAGTTGTATTCAAGAAGCGTGGAAAATATTGATCACTCTGAGATCAAATAATGAATAAAGACATAAGTTCATTACAAACTGTGCAGGTGGGTCTAGGATATATTAGATAGCAATGTGAGCAGTCAGTTCTCAGAGAAAATGGCCAAAAACCTAAAGCTCCTGAGCAACTCTGACAAGGGCCAAACAACTGGGTTGGATCATCTCTGAAAACGCAAGGCTTGGGCAATGTCCATGGTTCTCAGTGTTGAGTACTAACAGACAGTGGTCCGAGGATGGGCAAACGAAGAACTGGCGACAGGGTGTTTGACACCCAAGGCTCAGCTGAAACAAAGACTATCGCGATTAATCACAACAACAATAACAAAACAAGCGAATAATGCAATTAAACCTCTCAATCATTTGACAAAAATTTGATTCATACATGCTAAAATCATACAGCAGACTGTCCTAACACAGGCTTATTTTAGACTCATTGCCACTATGCATGTACTCCATTTCTACAGCAACGTCCTTTCACCCAGGAAGGGGATGATACTGGCACGTGTGCTGTGTTGGCATGTGTGACTATATTTACACTCTGAGCAGACACATACACACACCTGCCCTCTGTGAACTTTTAACATTTAAAGTGAAACTGAACTAGAAAAACGATTTGGAGTTAGGAAAACTGTTCAAGTCTCTGAGATTTGATTCTGTTACAGAGATTGGTTTGATAATGTGTCGGAGATTAATAGTTACCCAAAACAAAATTGTGTGCTGTTTCCTGTACAATATTTCAATGGTATGTTCAAACGCTTTCAGTATCTGTGCAGACCCTATATAAGACATACACTATATGGCCAAATGTATTGGGACACAACTCAATCACCAAATTTAGATTTATTACAATAGCGTTTTTTTTACAAATGGAGCATTGTCTCAAATAAACTTTACAATGTTAGATTATCTTGTAATATCTAAGGTCAATCCCAAATTGAGCAAACCTAGGGTGACAGTGGCAAGGAAAAACTCCATAAATATAATAAGGATGAAACCCTGGGAGGACCAATACTCAAAAAGAGGACCCTTCCTCATTGTCTGGCCAAGATGATAAATGTAAGAATGAAACTAATTTATATAGTCAAAAAAGTCTATAGTAGTAGTTAAAAGTAAATAGTAAATATTAACATTCAGGCGAGTGTTACGAATCACGCTTCTTTATCTACAAGTCTGATGGACGAGTCTGATGCCAGGACATTACCTGCCTGTTACCCGAGTGAATTGTGCCAACTGTAAAGTTTGGTGGAGGAGGGATAAGGCCTAGGGTTGTTTTTCAGTTGTTGGCCTAGGCTCCTTGGTTCAAGTGAAGGAAAACCTTTGTGCTTCAGCATACCAAGACATTTTGTACAATTGTATGCTTGAAATTTTGGGGAACCCCTGTTCTGATCCAGCATGACTGTGCCCCAGTGCACAACCAGGTCCACAAAGGCATGATTGGATGAGTTTGATGTGGAAGAACATCAGACAGAGCCCTGATTTAAACTGTGAAAACATTTGGGACGAACATTCGGACTGTGGTGGCCTAGCGGTTAAGGTACTGGACTATGGACCAAAAGGTCCAAAGTTGAAATCCCACCTGCCACTGTTGGGTCCTTGAGCAAGGCCCTTAACCCAAAATTGCTTGGATTGTAAGTCACTTTGGATAAGGGCGTCTGCTAAATGCTGTTAATGTAAATGTAACTAGAAAGGAGATTTTGAGCCAGGCCCTCTCAACCAACATCAGTGTCTGACCTCACAAAAGCTCTTCTGGATAAATGGGAAAAATTCCCACAGACATAGTCCAAAATCCTGTCAAAACCCTTCCCGAAGAGTAGAAGCTGATGCAAAGAGGGGACCACCTCCATATTAATGCCTATAGATTTAGAATGGGATGTCCTAAAAGCTCCTGTAGATGTAATGTGTGGGTGTCCCAATTCTTTTGTCCATATAGTGTATTACTGTGAATGTAGTCATTGGCGTTCCGAGACCTGAAAAGGTGCCAAAACTTTGTGTTTACCTTTTCATTTGACTGAGGATGCCCAAGACTACATGTGTAGAACATTTCAAAGTCTCAGATCTGTAGCTTTATCATGTTATCAGTGTGTCTGTGTAAACTGAAAAAGATGGGAATTGGAGCACTGTATCTATGGCAACCATCGCTGGCAACCAGCACCTTACCTACTTTTCTCTTCCAGTTCTATAACACGAAGACAACCACACACACACACACGTTTTCTTACTATCCTTGTGAGGACATTCCATTGACATTAAAGACAATGAAGGATTACTGCAGCAAATTAATGCTACACCTTCTAACTTTCCTCACTAGTCAAAATGGAGGTTTACCTATTATCGTAGGGATATTTGGTATAGCAAGACAAGGCATTACCATCTTTGTGGGGACCGCCCATTGACACTGACTACTGGAGCTAATAATGCTACACCTAACGCCAACCGTAGTAACCTAAAGCATCGTTTCACTTTTAGTTTTTCAAAAGAACATTACAGTTTCTGTCAAAAAACATTTAACCTCATTGGGACCAGAAAAATGTCAGCTCTTTCTATCCTTGTCGGCAAATTAGGCCCCCACAATGTAATATAAACGTGGGCACACGCGCTCGGCCTTGAAAACGAAGTGGTGAAGACTCTATACAGAAGTCTGTGTGTGACGTGCTAGCCAGTGGGAGTTCCTCTCCTCACAGCCTGTTAGTCTACAAGTGTTCACTCAATATCCCTCCCTCTTCCCTCCCTTCCTTGTTCTCTCTCGCGCTCTTTTGTTTGTGCTCAGCTGCTGCCTTTCTTTCTCTCTCTCTTGGCAGTCATGGAAGGCTCAGGTTAGTCCTGTTTTTTCATTTAGGTTTAACATGTTAAAGCGTGCACTCTATTATCTTTAGACCAAGGCCAACTGTCTGATTTTAGATCAATAGGGCTCTTTGTGTGTGTGTGTGTGTGTGTGTGTGTGTGTGTATGCATGCGTGACAGGTGCTATATTGTCGGTTGTGCGTGCGCACTGCTATACGTGTATACTTCTGATCTTAGCACGGAGGTTTAAGCTTTAATACTCCAGTAATTATTGCATTATCGATTATACAGTTTTTGTAGTTTGGCTGATTCGCACTGATCTGGTTCCGTCTCTGGAGTTAACAGTACTGCTGTAGGATCGTTGCATGTGTCGTACGGATGATGACAGCTGGTTAAGCCACGTTAAAGCCGTTCAGAGAGGAGGTTTTACAGTTTAGTTTATATAGAAAACGTCAGAAACTGACATCTGACACTTGACTTTGAGCTCGACTCCCCATGTCCTTTAAGATACTTTTGCCTTTCCGCTACTATAATGAGCATGTGCCAGTCTAAGATCTAATTCATCCAGGCACTATGTGTGTGTGTATATATATATATATATATATAGACAGACTGGTGTGTCATGTTGTTTTTAAAATACATTTTTTATATTATATAGGAGTGTGTATATTTATATATATATATATATATAGATATATATATATATAATATATATATATATATATATATATATATATATATATATATTATGTATTATGTATGTGTGTGTGGTGTGTGTGTATTATATATATATATATATATATATATATATGTAGATACATAATATATACACACACATATACATACATACATACATGATATATATATAGAGAGTATATAGAGATACCAATACACACATACCAGACAGACATACACATATACATACATATAGATATATCATATAGATAGATATAATATATATATATATATAATATATATATATACACATACATATATACATACATATACCTACATATATACATACGATATATAATATATATATATATATATATATATCTATATATATATATATATATATATAAAATATACACACTCAATATATAATATAAAATGTATTTTAAAAACACATGACACACCATCCTGTCTATATAGACAGACTGGTGTGTCATGGTGTTAATACATTTTATATTATATAGTGAGTGTGTATATTTTATATTACTATAGATATTATCTTAATATAATTATATATATATATCTACTCTCTAATAAAATACATTTATATATATATATATATGTGTGTGTAGCTGTGGGTATATATATATATATATATATATGGGTGTGGAGATAGATATAGAGAGATGATATAGATAGATATTATATAAGACACACACACACACACCATACAATACATACATATAGATATTATATATATATTAGATATATAATAGAGATATATAGATAGATATATATATATATACACACATATAGATATATACAGATATAATTAGATATATATATACATACAGACATACAGATATATATAGATATAATATAGATATATATATATATATAGATATATAATATATAAGATATATATATATATAGTATAAAAATATACACACTCAATCATATAATATAAAATGTATTTTAAAAAAACACATGACACACCAGTCTGTTCTATATATATATATATAATATATATATATATATATATATAATAGATAATACACCACACATACAGACAGACATAAATACACACACACACACATACATATATATATACATCCTACATATATATACATATATTCTATATACATATATACATACACATACATACACACACACACACACACACACACACACACACACAAAATACAATATCTATATATAAACAAACATACACATATATACACACATACACCTTGTTTCTACACTCATTGTCCAATTTAACACAGTTTCATTTACCAAAAAATCACCCCTTTGTTCTCTAAAGGTCAGGACCCCGATAGATCAGGTGTGCTGGTATGAGCGAATAAGACCCAGCAGTGCTGCTGGAGTTTCTAAACATCTCATTGTCGCTGCTCTACTGAAAATAGTCCATCAACCAAAAATGTCATCTACAAGGTGGAGCAAAATGGTAGATATGTCTAATAGAGTGCACAGTGAGTTTGATTTCCTATTAGAATTTCTTGTAATTTAAGACCTCGGACACTGACCGGCTGGACGGTAAATGGCGCGTTCCTGTACTATTAACATTGATCACCTCTTCGTGTCTCGTATTTTTACGAAACTGAAGATCTCTTAAAACTGTTTCACTACTGTCTTCGGAGAAGAGAACAAACTGGATCCAACCAGGATGGAAAAGGTTGAGAAACATCAGTCTACACCCTGAAAAATAGCATTAACTATCATTCGAAAGTCTGAGTTGCCTTCTGTATTGATCATACGGGGGTAAATTAATTTAGTTAGTGTGTATATGTGTAGATGAATTAATTTGGAATCCACATAGAAAGACAGATATACACATGAACAGAGATTCTGTATCTATATAGTTGAGAAATTAAAGTCATACTCACTTTCTTTGGCCACACCTTACATTAGGGAAAAGATGAATTGGACAGAAAACCTGGGTGTTCTTCTATTTATCATCCACATGGTCTAAAATGAAACTTTTATTCAAATGACTCAAGTTTATCTCAGCACAAAAACCATCCATTGCCTCATTAAAGACTGAAGTCTTACTCCCACCTATTTCTTGACATATGGGGCTTTTCACAGTTTCACAATTTTCACAGTGTCATTCCAGTCACCAATTATGTAACAAAATTAGCCATTTTTTACAATAATGGATGCCTCAGTTTCTCTACGTTTCAAGACGCAGAAGTACTGATCCATGGCAGTCATCACATCACTTGATTAGGTCCCCCTTCTAAAGCCTTCCAAAAACTCCAATATACCAAAAACTGTGCTTCCCAGACTGCTCACAAACATCATAAAATCTACCCTTATACCACAACTAGACTGGTTCCCTGTCTAAGCCCATACACAGTACAATTCAAAACTCTCACCATCTTACACAAAGTACACTGGACTGGCATCTTCTTATACCTCCAACATATTAGATCCTCATATGTTGGCCTTCTTACCATCTCTGTCACAAAACTCTGCAGTTGGCACCAGATCCTTCAGTGCCACAGCACAGAGACTCTAGAGCACACTACTGCAACACCTCTGAGAATGTACAAACCCGACCTTATTTTGTTCTGAACTCAAAACCCATTTCCTACTCAGTTACCCTCTCAATATCTTTACCTTCTCTCACATTACACCCTAAAAATGTTTAAACATTATAACCCTCAACATCAAAGTCCAAAAATGTAAATGTTGTAAGTCACTCCCCAGTTTGAATAAGTAATCAGCCTCTTTAGAGTAACAACTCTAAAGATCACACACCAAATGTAGTGACTTTGATTCCACTACTAGTTGTGCATGTTAATGAAGAAAAAAAAAGAATTCACCACGGTTGAACACACAAGTACAGAAAAGGAAACAAAATGATTTCAGATGTTTTAACTATCCCACTTGGAGCATTATAAAGAAGTGGAAACCACAAACACCTTGCCTAAATTGGACTGGCATACCAAACGGGATGACAGTGCCAGGAGGATATTGATCATCGAAGCTACCAAGATCCCAGTGGCAAATCTGAAGTATGTAAACACCTTTATGTCTGAGGTTGGTCTGCCTGTGTGTGTGACAACAATCTCATAAGCTTTACACAAACGGTTTTATGGTTAGATGTGACCAAGACTGAACTTTCAAACAACAACAAAAAAAAGCAATTACTGCATCCCACCCAAACTACACCATACCTACTGTGAAGCATAATGGTAGCAACATTATGTAGCGGGTAATTGCTGGTATGGATCAGACAGCAGTGCTGCTGGAGTTTTTAAACACTAGATTCGCTCACTGTGTGCTCTGTTAGACACATCTACCATATTGCTCCACCTTGTTGATGCAACAGTCAGAGACTGGAGCTCATCTGTTGCTACACAGTTTGTGTTGGTCATCCTCTAATCCTTCACCAGTGCTCACAGGATGCTGGTGGCTGGATATTTTTGGTTATGGACTTTTCAGTCCAGCAATGACACTGTGGTGTAATAAAACTGCAGCAGCAGTGCTGTATCTGATCCACTCTAACCAGTGATCCACAAATAGCAACTGATCTGTGGAGGTCCTGACCATTAGAGTAAAGGGGACTTGCAAAGTATATAGAGAAACAGGTGGACTACAGTTTGTAATTGTAGAACTACAAAGTGCTTCTATGGTAAGTGGAACTGATAAAATAGATAATGAGTGTAGGAACAAGGTGTAGCTAATACAGTGACCAGTGACTGTACGTGGTCAATGGTTGACAGTGCTGGTGCCTTTAAGGAGATTAAACCTGTCAACAAAAATGCTAATTTAATGCGAATATCATGTGTTATGAGCAGAGTTGTATTAGATATGACCATTAGTTTAGGTGGCAAAGCGATTAAGGTTGTTGACCTGACGTTCCAGGGTTCAAATACTAACTCTGCCAAGCTACCACTGCTGGATCCTCGAGCAAGGCCCTTAAACCACAGGTGCTTGGATTGTAAGACCGTATCAGTTGTAAGTCACTCTGGATAAGAATGTCTGCCACCTTACTAAATATAAATATAGATTTCAACCTAGCTTATGGCTGTAAGCGTTTGCTGAAGCAGTGATGGGTCATGAACATACTGACTGAGCTGGACGCCATGCCTATTTCCGACATGGATTGTTTGACCGCGGCTTTGATTAGAACGAGTGATCTGAAGTAAAACTGGCCGACATTTCTGGCCTCCTCTCCGCTATGATGGTTAAAATTAGTAGCACAGGGCTGCAGGGATAATCACTCAGGAGACTAACGCACTCTCCGTTTTCGCTCCTGCGCTCTTTACTCTTTTCACGGCTGATGCTGATTGAAAGGCAGCAGGATCCTGGTTTCTGTAGAGACCGAACCAGATTGAGAGCCGTTAGTTCCCATGGTAACGAGTTATCAATGGTTCAGTTCAGTTCGGAAATACTTGGCTCGAACCGGAGAGAAAATTCCACCATTATGCAGTGCTTCTGCACCTTTTGTTTACACGGATCCATGTGAATTCAGACAACTGTTTAATGTTCATTCGAAGCCAAAGGAGATTTTGCTACAGTGATCGTGAAAGTTTGTGAACCCTTTTTCCATAAATGATTTAAAACCAATGGTTCCCAAACTTTCTGCAGCACCCCATGTTTGTAGCCTAAGAATACGAGTCTTAGGCCACCATTAGATTAGATATACCATTGTTTTTCCAAAAATGGTATGACTTAAAAGTTATTTATCAGGCTCTTTATTAGAATTCAACCAGACAATACAGGAATTTAGGCCCTATTGAAATACTGGAAAGGAAAAAAAAAAAAAAACAATTCTATAGGCTACAGTGGCAAGTATTTAGTCTGACCTTCTCTTTACACTAGAGCAAAAGCAGTACCTGGAAGCTTCATCGGCATGCCAAGTTGACTCTTATATAGTCTGAAGAAGCTTGACGAGGAATCGTCTTTTTGGAAGTATAGCAGCCAAGAAACCACTTTTTGGAAGGGGGCAGGGTGATATGCTAAAGCTCACGAAGATTGAAACAAAGATCAGTGGGAAAAGATTCTTCTTCTTATTCTATTATTTCAATCCAAGTTTGAAATTTTTGGGTTCAGTTGTCAGCAATGTTATATGCTGTCATTATACTGTTGCTAGAACAGCAAATCTAATGGTGGCCTAAAACTTTTGCACAGTATTATATATACATAAAGTAACTGATTTAAAAATTCATTAGCCTAGAACAAATACATTAAATAGCTCTGTATACTTTACTCCAAATATTTTTGATACAGTGGGTCAAATATCTTCATTAGCACACATTGAAACAAGCTTCCACTCAATTTTGGCGGCATTGGTCTTTAGCGTCCATTATTTCTTCCATAGCTTCACTGACTGTAGTTGCAAAACTACGTTTTAATTCATCTTTGTCATTTCTCACACTGGGGCTGTTTCCTAGAATGACTATCCTAGAACGTTCTTCCCTTATATTCTGCCTATAAGCACTCTTCTCACAGCTTCTAGAACTTTACTCCTTTAATATGCTGGCTCTGCCCATATGCACTCACCTCACAGCTTCTAGAACTTTTTTCCCCTAATATATGGTTCTGGTTTTGCCCACAGACACTTCTCTCAACTCGTATAGTTTTGTTTCCTCATGTGAGGTGCTGGCTCTGCCCACAAGCACTCTTTGGGGCTACACCATATGGACCAAAGTATTAGGACACAACTCTTAATCATTGAATTTAGTCGAATTTAGCAAAACTACACTAGCATGTGTGTGTGTACATATTAATTTGATTACTCTCAGGACTGTTTCTTAACTGTTTCAAAACTCGTGATGAAGCGTGCTCATACTAACGTCCTTGTGTGTGTGTTCAGGTGTGCACAGCTGCAGATACAGCCTGTGAGAAATGGCCAGGTGTTGACTGATAGCTACACTATAGAAGATCAACGTCAAACATTTTTTTAAAAAAAAGCTAATAATCGAAGTAACCTTGTGCACAACTACAGGGTTGCATTTTCTGATCTAGTACGCTTCGAGTGCCACCTGTGGTAGTGTCGATGTTTTGAAGCTTCATGACTCAGTACTGATCCCTGTATCCAGTTACTGTATGTATGCTCTTTGGCATATGCATACACATCTGGAGCTTTTCTCAGATACTCTGGATTTCACCACATGCCTGTAGGTGGCTACTATTAATTGCCCTAGTGACTTTGGGACTTTCCTTATATAGAGCCAGAATGCTATATGAGGGGAGAATGCACTATATGGACAAAATTACTGATACACCTACACATTACATATTGTATACTATAACAGCTTCTACTCTTCAAGGGAAGGCTTTGTACATGATTTTGCACTGTGCTTGTGGAAATTTTTTTCCCATTCATCCAGAAGAGCATTTGAGGTCAGGCACTGTTGATGACTGATGAGGCTCACATTCTCCGTTCTAGTCCATCCCAGATGTGTTCGATAGAGTTGAGGTCAGGGTTCTGTGAGAACCAGACAAGTTCTTCCACACCAAAGTCATCAAACCATGTCTCTACGGACCTTGCTTTGTGCACTGGTGCTGTAGAACAAACCATTCTTTCCTAAATGTTGAAAGGCAGAGGCTAGATGCTTGATTTTTAGATCTGTGGCAGTGGGACCGAATGAAACGACTAAATTCAATGATTAAGAGTTGTGTCCTAATACTTTGGTCCATATGGTGTAGCCCCAAAGAGTGCTTGTGGGCAGAGCCAGCATCTCACATGAGGAAACAAAGCTGTACGAGTTGAGAGAAGTGTGTCTGTGGGCAAAACCAAAACCATTTATTAGGGGGGAAAAAGTTCTAGAAGCTGTGAGAAGAGTGCTTATAAGCAGAATATAAGGGAAGAACGTTCTAGGAAAGTCATTCTAGGAAACAGCCCCAGTGTGACAAATGACAAAGATGAATTAAAACGCAGAAAGCTGTAATAACAAGCTAAGGGTCTTTTCACACCGAGCCCGATTTTTCGGATGTAAAAAAACTAATGCAATTTTTAAAGTAGTGGTACCTTCACACCAAGTCCGATGCGGTTTGTGGATGGATTCCTTGAGCAGCAGCAGAAGTGATGATGAAACGGGCTTTTTTCTTTTAAGCACTGCAACTAAACGACGCTCATATTGAGATCATACTATTCTACAGAACAAACAACTACACAGAGCGTTTCACCGACTCATTCAAGAACATTGTGGGCATGAACAGACTATGCACTTTAATAAACACGACAACGGTTCCATGAAGTCACTGTGAGGTACTCACTGTCAGCATTCCAGCTATATTCCGCCAGATATTTTCTTTAATGGATATTTTCTTTAATATCCACATTTTTATAGTCAGCGTGTTGCTTGTCATATAAGCTCTTGTGCTCTGCTACGAGCAGGATGAGCTGTTCTGTCGCCATCTTGACACATTTGTTTGGGCTGCAACCCTGCCAATGGAGCTCTGATTGGTCAGCCTGATTTTTAACGTATCCGAACAACGCAGAAATTAGAACAGGCTCCGATTAAAATGTTTACGCAACGTTGAAGTTCATCAGTTTTGGGCTCAGTGTGAAGGACGGCTTTAATAGATGCGTATTTTTTTCGTTTGTAAAAAATGGACTCTGAGTGAAAAGGCCGTTAGAGTTGAGGTAAGACTTAATTTACCATACATTATGACCGCTATAGTCCATTCCCTTGTGAAAGACAGTATGTACTGCCTAACCTCATTAACTCGCCAAACTCATCTCACCACCTGTGATGGCAGGACAGATTTCCCTCCATGCATTTTACCTGGAAAAGCCACCAACGTCGGCTCTCGCACTCATCATTCTTGAAATGTGACAAATGTATTGCCAGTAATGAAATTCTGCCCCGCTAAGCCGCCAATTTGTCGGGCGTCACTTTAATGACAGGGTCGCATTCCCTGCTCAATCCTCAGCTGCCGGCGGATCTTGACGCTGCTCACGCCGCTGATGCCTTGCTGCTAATTGTTATTGCTCCACTGATGTGTTAATCTCATCGTCAGTCTTTTAGTCGGCCTAAAACATACGAGACGTGACTGACACGCTGATACGCCATTTTGAACAATCAGAACTTGCAACGCCGGATGATGTACAGCCCCTGTCTGTTATTCATCGCAGACTGGACTTCATGTGCTTCGCATCATAGTAACAGTCGTCAATGACAGGCTATTTATGAAATTTGCATAAATGAATAGAAGCTGTACATGTACGTACGTGTTTATGTACATTGTAAATGTGATTGTAAGATCACGAGGGCTGCTCAGTAAAACACATCATGTCAGCATCAGGTAGGAACATCACTGTCTAGTTTTTTGGCTCGTCAAGTCGGTAAACTCGACTAAAATAGCCATGAAACAGACTTGGGGCAAGATAAGTTTAGACTGTATAGAGTCTCATACCTTGACCCTTTCACAAATTGCTTTGAAAACAGGACACGGTTTATCTTATAGATGGATTTTTATATTCGACTCGAAGCATCCTTGAGAGCTGAAGTGTCTGTTAGAATTAATTCCTCTACACCATGAGTCCTTCAAAACCAAGTCATGTGTATGTTAACAACCGTGTGTGTGTTTTGCAGTGGTGGACTTGCTACACTGGCGGGATGTGCGACAGTCGAGCTTGACATTTGGCAGCATACTGTTGCTGCTCTTCTCTCTGACTCAGTTCAGTGTGGTGAGTGTGATGGCGTACCTCGCTCTGGCTGCACTCTCCACCACCATCAGCTTCAGAGTCTACAAATCAGTGCTGCAGGCCGTGCAGAAAACCGATGACGGACATCCCTTCAAGTAAGTCTGAGTGTCTCTACAGGATAATCCGTCAGCTTCCACGTGAAGGCTGCAGAATTCTGAAACTAAGACTGTCTGATAATTAAGCCACTATAATAAATTAGCCAAACAATAGCATGTCCATGGTCTTAATTTAGGCACATAAAGACTTTAAGCTGTAACCGAAAGGGACTGGGGTAGTAGACATGGGGAACTAGAAACCTGAGAAATAAGACATGAAGCTCAAGTCAATATGCAGGCAACTAGCTCATCAGTCAGTCCCAATGCTACAATGTTAGAAGTTTGGAAGGGGGATTCAAATATGCAGGAACATGGTAGAAGGTTCCCACAGGAAGATCATGTAAATAGGCTCCCACTATGCAGATTTGTGCTAATATCCTCATCATTTTCTGGAACCAGGTACGGTACCAGTCAAAAGTTTGTATTTGAATGCACAAGAATCAAAACACCCAAAGCATGCTTGATAAGTCAACAATAAAGCTTTTCTGAGACTCTTCCGCCATAGGGCTTCCATTACAATTCACTTATTTAAGGATGTCTTCATTTATTACAGGGCAAAACAAAAGGCTGTTCATCTCCATTATACAAACAAGCTGACAATACCAAATGTATGGATAGGTTTTGTGCTTAGATGAAGTTAATTGACAACCACATGACCAAGAGAGGCCACAAACAGGCGGCAGTGACCTGCTGCACACTTTAATGGAACAGTTTTTGCATTGCAAATACTAGACTAAATAACACCACCAAAAGGGTCATTACTATTTTGAACATAGCATACAGTATGATAGTGTGTGGTTACTGAGAATCTGCAATAGCCATTTCCACGCCTGCACTGAAAAAGGAGCGAGTTCAGCATGGGACTAGCTAAGAAAAACTAAGCTACAGAAACACAGGCAATAAAAATCCAGGGCCCCCTGGTACTGGGTAATCCTCAAGAGAGATGAGATGCCCTACATAGAGGTACACAATGCCACTAACATAAATATGTTGTTGGTACATAGGATTAAACCTAGGATTTTACTGTGGTTTACTGGAGTACTTTAAAATCAGTGACTAGGTGTTTGAAAGCTGAACATGTTCCTGTCGAATTCCACACCTCTGATGAACTAAAAGCTTATGTAATGGGCCAAACGCATAAAACAATGGTGGCCAAAGCTGGGAACTGCCAGTACATGATATGAGGAGAGAGAATGAGGAGCTGTGAGAAGTGCCTGTGCTCAAAACCAGCATAACTATGAGGGAAGAAAGTCCTAGAAGCTATTCATTAGTAACACAGCAATGTTCATGTTATCAGATTAAATGAGGCCATCTCAAATTGCATCAGAAGTGTCACACAGATCAACTCAAAAATTCATTACTTATGGAAATACAGTGGTACCTCGGTTCTCTATCATATCAAAGTCAACCTTACTTTTTAAAACGCATTAAGCTTAACTTCTAATATAGTGAAAAATGAAATGAAATGAAAATGAAATCTCGTGTAATTTAGCGTGTAATGAATTGAAAGTGGAAAGTAAAAGCAAAACACTTATTCTCTTGGTGAACTCAGGGCGCTAGCTGTTAATGCTAACTGCTGTTATCATTAGCGATCTGGAGGACTCCGTCCTTGAATTCCTTTGTGTTGGCTGTAACTATCAACCATTTTAGGATTCATGGAGACTTACAGGGGTTGGACAATGAAACTGAAACACCTGTCATTTAGTGTGGGAGGTTTCATGGCTAAACCAGTCTGGTGGCCAATCTTCACTAATTGCACATTGCACCAGTAAGAGCAGAGTGTGAAGGTTCAATTAGCAGGGTAAGAGCACAGTTTTGCTCAAAATATTGCAATGCACACAACATTATGGGTGACATACCAGATTTCAAAAGAGGACAAATTGTTGGTGCACGTCTTGCTGGCGCATCTGTGACCAAGACAGCAAGTCTTTGTGATGTATCAAGAACCACGGTATTCAAGGTAATGTCAGCATACCACCAAGAAGGACAAACCACATCCAACAGGATTAACTGTGGACGCAAGAGGAAGCTGTCTGATGGGGATGTTCAGGTGCTAACCCGGATTGTATCCAAAAAACATAAAACCACAGCTGCCCAAATCACGGCAGAATTAAATGTGCACCTCAACTCTCCTGTTTCCACCAGAACTGTCCGTCGGGAGCTCCACAGGGTCAATATACACGGCCGGGCTGCTATAGCCAAACCTTTGGTCACTCGTGCCAATGCCAAACGTCGGTTTCAATGGTGCAAGGAGCACAAATCTTGGGCTGTGGACAATGTGAAACATGTATTGTTCTCTGATGAGTCCACCTTTACTGTTTTCCCCACATCCGGGAGAGTTACGGTGTGGAAGCGTACCACCCAGACTGTTGCATGCCCAGAGTGAAGCATGGGGGTGGATCAGTGATGGTTTGGGCTGCCATATCATGGCATTCCCTTGGCCCAATACTTGTGCTAGAAGGGCGCGTCACTGCCAAGGACTACCGAACCATTCTGGAGGACTATGTGCATCCAATGATTCAAACATTTAATCCTGAAGGCGGGGCCGTGTATCAGGATGACAATGCACCAATACACACAGCAAGACTTGTGAAAGATTGGTTTGATGAACATGAAAGAGAAGTTGAACATCTCCCATGGCCTGCACAGTCACCAGATCTAAATATTATTGAGCCACTTTGGGGTGTTTTGGAGAAGCGAGTCAGGAAACGTTTTCCTCCACCAGCATCACGTAGTGACCTGGCCACTATCCTGCAAGAAGAATGGCTTAAAATCCCTCTGACCACTGTGCAGGACTTGTATATGTCATTTCCAACACGAATTGGCGCTGTATTGGCTGCAAAAGGAGGCCCTACACCATACTAATAAATTATTGTGGTCTAAAACCAGGTGTTTCAGTTTCATTGTCCAACCCCTGTACTTGCACTAAGAATACAGTACTGTAGATGTAAAAATGAAGGAAAACATGATAAACACAACATAGATCTTCACTGAGCAAGGGCTATTGTGAATCTGAATCACTGTGTACTGAATCATGAATCGAGTTTCGGCTGAATCAACTTTTTCAAGTCAAAACCGAATTTGACGAGTTGCAAGGTGGTCGAGAACCGAGGTATCGCTGTACTGCGTCATTACTGCATCATCGGTCTCCAGCTCAAACTGAGATAGCTAACTTGAGGTGTCAAAGACTGTGTGGGTTTTTATCCAAGTCCTCCTTCAATTCAACTCCACCAATTATTTCTAATAGAATGTGCTGTTAATCATCTTAGTGAGCCGCACATCTTTCTTTTCTCAGAGCATATTTGGAGAAAGAGATTGCCCTCTCTCCAGAGCAGATCAGTAAATATGTGGATAAAATGCAGCTGTACATGAATTACACACTCAAAGAACTGCGTCGGCTTTTCCTCGTTCAGGACCTGGTGGACTCCATTAAGGTGAGAATGCCCAAATTGGGTGTTGAATGTAAAATTTGCAATATTTACATGTTCATTTAGCAGACTCTCTTATCCAGAGTAACTGAGACAGTCCAAGCAATTGTGGGTTAAGGGCCTCGCTCAATGGCCCAACAGTGGCAGCTTGGCGGTTCTGGGGCTGAAACCATAGACCCTCTGCTACACAATATGCAACCTAGTATCATGGTTTTCAGGTTGAGAAAGAGACTTCATAAGGTTTATAAACCATGATACTAGGTTGTATACCATGATAAATGGTAGCAAACAATTCACTCTAGGTGGACTCATCATCCAGACACTTCTTAAACCTAATAACCATGATGAAAGGTTGGTTAGGTCTTCAGTTATACAAGATATGATGCTTTCAGATTTCTGTGTTGTTGTATATTGCAACAATATCACCATAGACCATTATTTTAAACAGAAATCCATATGTTTGTGTGTGCAGTTTGCAGTGTTGATGTGGCTGCTGACGTATGTTGGCGCGCTCTTCAATGGCCTGACTCTGCTTATCCTGGGTAAGAAAGCTCAGCCAATTTAATTTAAACAGTAAATGCACGACAAATCTCCTGACTAACACTGCTATCAAAGCAGGAACAAGCAATGCTAATTTGTGGGGTTTTTTGTTGCGGTTCATCGACACTGTGAGAACCCTGTAGAATTTTCTAGATTTCTTGCATATCCGTGACCTAAAACATCAGACTTCATACAAGTCCCACTTCAAAGAGAACCAAATTAAACAAATGATACTTTATTGTTGTTTTGAGGGAAACGAGTCAAATCTTCAATATCTGTGAGCGCAAGGCGTAATAGTCCACGAGGTCACAGAGGAACCCAGCGTAATGTCTAAGCAGCTAAAGGCCTCTTCCAAGTTCTCCAAGGTTAATCAGTCCACCCTTGAGAACAAAGAACAACAACAGTGTGCACAGCAGGATTGGAGAAAGCCACGGATATACAAAAAGAACATTGCTGCCCATCTGTCCCACGGACGAGCCAGAATGCTTACTCTGAAAAGGTTTTGTGGATGGATGAGACCAAAATAAGAGAGAAAGGATAACAGATGCTGCATCTCAGCTGCACAATGGAACGGTTACTTCTGAATTATACCAGCACATTCTACAGGAAAACAGCAGTACCTCTATCAGTGAATTGAATCTACAATAGTTGAAACATCGCTTCAAGGACCACTGACGGACAGACACAGACAGACACACACAGTGGAGAAAATAATTATTTGATCCCTTGATGATTTTGTAAGTTTACCCACTGACAAAGAAATGAACAGTCTATAACTGTAATGGTAGGTTTATTTTAACAGTGAGAGATAGAATATCGAAGGAAATCCAGAAAATCACATTATATAAAATATATGAATTGATTTGCATTTCATTTCCTTCATATATTTCACACACACACACACACACACACACACACACACACACACACACACACACACACACACACACACACACGGGCAAGTTCTCCCACTTAGAAAGATGAGAGGCGCCTGTAATTTTCATTTCAACTATCCAGGAAATCATCATTGTAGGATTTTTAAATAATTTAATTGTAAATCATGGCGGAAAATAAGTATTTGGTCACCCACAAACAAGCAAGATTTCTGGCTCTCAGAGACCTTGTAAACTTCTTTAAGAAGCTCTTTCTGTCCTCCCACTCGTTACCTGTATTAATGGCACCTGTTTGACTCGTTATCTGTATAAAAGACCACCTGTCCACAGCCTCAAACAGTCAGACTCCAAACTCAACCATGGCCAAGACCAAAGAGCTGTCGAAGGACACCAGGAAGAAAAACTGTAGACCTGCACACCAGGCTGGGAAAGAGTGGATCTACAATAGGCAAGCAGGTTGGTGTGAATAAAATCAACTGTGGGGAGCATTTGTAAGAAAATGGAAAGCCAATACAAGGACCATTGATAATCTTTCTCGATCTGAGGCCCCACGCAAGATCTCATCCCGTGGGGGTCAAAATGATCATGAGAACGGTGAGCAAAAATCCCAGAACTACATAGCAGGGACCTGATGAATGCCTGCCTGCAGAGAGCTGGGACAAAAGTAGTAACAAAGGCTACCATCAGTAACACACTACGCCGAGAGGGGACTCAGTCCGGCAGTGCCGGGTGTGCCCCCACCCTGCTTAAGCCAGTACATGTCCAGGCCCATCTGAAGTTTTGCCAGACAGCAATATGGATGATCCAGAAGAGGATTGGGAGAATACTGTGGTCAGATGAAACCAAATAGAACTTTTTGGGTAAAAACTCAACTCATCATTTTGGAGGAAGAAGAATGTGGATTGCACATCCAAAGAACCCATAGCTACTGGGAAGCATGGGGGTGGAAACATCATGCTTTGGGACGGCTGTTTTTCTGCAAAGGGGACAGGGATTGACTGATCCGTGTTAAGGGAAGAATGAACGGGGCCATGTATCGTGAGATTTTAAGCCAAAACCTCCTTCCATCAGTGAGAGTATTGAAGATGGAACGTGGCTGGGACTTCTAGCATGACAATGATCCAAAACACAGGTTGAAAAGCATTTCAAGGTCCTGGAGTGGCCTAGCAGTCTCCAGACCTCAACTCCCATAGGAAACTTGTGGAAGGAGTTGAAAGTCTGTGTTTGCATCACTGCTCTAGAGGAGTATCTGCATGGAGAAATGGGGGCCAAAAATACCAGCTACAGTGTGTGCCAACCTGGTGAAGACTTACAGGAAACATTTTGACCTCTGTCATTGCCAACAAAGGTCATGTTTACAGAGAGTATTGAGAGTTGAACTTTCGTTATTGACCAAAATACTTATTTCCACCATAATATACAATTAAATCCTTTAAAAAATCCTACAATGTGATTTCCTGGATTTGTTTTTCTCTCTCATTTTGTCTCTCATAGTTGTGTACCTATGATGAAAATTACAAAACCTCTCTCATCTTTCTAAGTAGGAGAACTTGCACAAATCAGTGGCTGACTAAATACTTTTTTTTGCCCCACTGTAGCATTGACTGGAAGCCTGTGTGTGGTTCTAGTATGTTTCTAATGAGACCAAAACTGTTTTTTCTCCAGCTGGTAGTGTCCATGTTCACTGCTCCCCATCATTTATGAGAAATACCAGGTATGACAGTTCATTTTAAACACTGTTCCACTTTTTAGAATTAAGCTAAAAGGTTGTGCCTCATTCTCTTAATCTAGTGTACACACTGGCCCATTATGATGATTCCTAAGCACTAAGAGGATTCAGTATTAAAGTTGTGAGATTAACGAGCGATTTATAACAATCATCACAGTTGTATTGCTATTATATATTGGAACCATGTAACAATTTTGCTGAACACAACAGGAGGCTGTAATCTCTCTCTCTTTTGCTTCCAGAAACAGATTGATCAGTACCTAGGACTCGTGAGAAGCCAAATGAACTCCATAATGGCAAAGTAAAGTGCTTCAGAACATCAGTGTTTTCTTTCAGCAGCAGTCGTGTGCATGTTCGTGATCGTATAAATATATTGTTGTTTCTTTGCAGGTTAAGGGAGAAGGTTCCTGCGGCCAAAAGGAAAGGAAGGAGGAATTAAAAGTACTGCCATCAAACTTCCTAAAAAAAAGCCAGTAAAAACACACTACCCTGTTTTTAAGCGCGGATACTTGCCCACTTCCCCTTGGTTTCATCTGCCCTGAATCGAATTCACCGATTTTCATTCTGACACCACGTACAGCTAATCTGTTAGTTGATACAGCAGATAAAACAAGGTGGATTCGGTGTAGCTCCTGCTCGGTTGGCTAGTCCCCCAGTCCTGTGTTACAAGTAGCAGTCCTTAATGCCAAAATTGGACCCATATGCTGATACTATGAGAAAGTTGACAAAGGTGCATTAAATCAGAACAGAAGCCCAGCAATTATTCCATACATTACACAACAGGCCAAATATTCAACTTTAGGGCATGTGCTGATCTTACGTTCTCATTGCTGCCGGAACAATGGCTCTGCATCAGATTACATCAAGGTTACAACTTTACAGTATAGTGTGGGCAAACCATAATCTATCTACTGTCATCATCAGAATTATGCAGCTTTTTTAATTCTTTTAATAAATCTGACTAAAAGGAACTTTCACGCACAAGTCTGATTTTCACGGAGGAAGTCAAGTCTTAAAAAAGAACACTCGTATATTAATGCCGTCCTTCACACAGAGTCCGGCGAAACTGACAGACTGAAGAGCTAACCGGTACAGAGCCGATGCAAAATCTGATCTGTTACTAACTACATAGACATCAGGGTAGTAGGCTTCATTGACAAAAACTCCTGGCCAAACCCAATATTGAATGTTTTGAAATGCACTTGGAGACAAACGTTTGTCTAATTAGCATTTTCGCTCACTATTTCTAATGGCAATTTTTTCAGATTTTCTGTGGCATTTTGTTTGGACACACCCAAGCTTTTTTTTTGGACAGAAAAAAACAGAGACAGGGTGGAGGAGGAGAATGAGATTTCGCTCACAACCATAACTATATAGCTAGAGCAAATTGAGTCTTGAGTGCTTTCAAATGAAAGACTGAGAATGCATAACCTGATGGATAAATGAACGCAAAGTTCATAAAGATGTATTGCTTAAAACACCGCTACTGGACTGATATAAATATTTTTTTATTCTATGCCACCTCACTACTGAAATGCCGGACGAGGTTATTGTATTCTTACCGAGATGCATTACTGCCACCACAGAATTAAAAAAATAAAGCCTCCGGTATATTATTACAAGGAATTGTAAAAACGACACAATTATGTTTGCAACTACGAAAAGCTTCTTTCACGACGATTTTTAAGCCCAAGCATAAAGTAAGATTTGATTATTCAATCAACTGCACCATTGCAAAAACTGTTGCAGATGCCTCCAAAGTCAGTTCGATATTTTCTCGTAATTACGACAGTCCCTTTTTATTGACATACTTCCCTCGTAAGAACGGACATGCTGAAGGGTTTCTTTTTTATTCTGCACAGCAAGTGATACGCCTCCATATTACTACTCAATGGCTTTCGTATTATAGTGTATATCATGCAACTGATCATCAGCACATGCCTGAGAAAGCACACCCGCATCACGACCAAACAGAAAACCCACCCAGCACAATTACACAATCACTGATAACCTTCACCACTATAAGATAAACTAGGAACAGGGCTTGAGCAATGACGGCAACACTACACCACATTAGCAACCTGTGACCTGTAGTCACAGAAATACTGACTCTGATCACATTACAACGGAAGTTTAAAACAACAAGTGAAGTATAACTGCTTTTTTTCTTTCCCGTATCTTTGGGATTACAATGGGCATGACGTTTCAGTCTCGAGTAAACATTAAAATTATTTTCTTCTTTTATCTCAGTGCTTATTCAATGAAAAAAATGAAAAAAAAGTAAACATGAGCACGCACACACACACACCACACACACACACACACACACGCACACATCAATGCCTGTTTTGGGTCATCATATGCTTACGTTCATCACATCTGTTGGAAGCAATTACTCTGATGTACATACATGTGAACACATTAATATAGGTAGTTGACTTGTGGTTAGATCTTTCTGTTTTTGAGCACAGTAGAAGCTGTTGATTGTCATTTTGCTTTTGTAAAACTCAAACTGTGAAGAGTGTTCGGTGTCGTCGGTTTAAGCTCAGCACGGACTGTTTAACTCTTTGCATTCACCTATTTGATTGATGAATGACAATAAATAAATGTGCCGTAATGTAAACAAGAGTGGTATGCTTTATTACAGCTTGTGTGTTTATTTAGTTTATATAACATCGCTCTTCAACATCAAAGGCCATTCAATGACAGACAAGCTTACATCGAAACTAGCCTCAAATACACACATCTCTCTCTCTCTTTACTCCCTCCACAAATTTTCTATGGGGTTGAGGTCTGGAGACTGGCTAGGCCACTCCATGACCCTGAAATGCTTTTTACGGAGCCACACCTTCATTGCCCGAGCGGTGCGTTTGGGATCATTGTCATGCTGGAAGACCCAGCCACGTTCCATCTTCAATGCTCTCACTGATGGAAGGAGGTTTTGGCTTAAAATCTCACGATAAATGGCCCCGTTCATTCTTCCCTTAACACGGATCAGTCGTCCTGTCCCCTTTGCAGAAAAACAGCCCCAAAGCATGATGTTTCCACCCCCATGCTTCACAGTAGGTATGGTGTTCTTGGGATGCAACTCAGCGTTCTTCTTCCTCCAAACACGATGAGTTGAGTTTTTACCAAAATGTTCTATTTTGGTTTCATCTGACCACATGATATTCTCTCAATCCTCTTCTGGATCATCCATATGTTTTCTGGGTAACTTCAGACGGGCCTGGACATGTACTGGCTTAAGCAGGGGGACACGCCTGGCACTGCAGGATCTGAGTCCCTCTCGGCGTAGTGTTACTGATGGTAGCCCTGTTACTTTGGTCCCAGCTCTCTGCAGGCCAATCATCAGATCCCGCCGTGTAGTTCTGGGATTTTTTTTCAACACCTCTTTGGTCTTGGCCATGGTTGAGTTTGGAGTCTGACTGTTTGAGGCTGGGACAGGTGTCTTTTTATACAGATAACGAGGTCAGTCAAACAGGTGGCCATTTAATACAGGGTACACGAGTGGAGGACAGAAGAGCTTTCTTAAAGAAGTTGTTACATGTCTGTGAGAGCCAAAAACCTTGCTTGTTTGGGTGACCAAATACTTATTTCCACCATGATTTCCAATTAAATTCTTTAAAAAATCTTACAATGCGATTTCCTGGATTTTTTTTTTCGCTCATTATTGTCTCTTATAGTTGAAGTGTACCTATGATGAAAAGTACAGACCTCTCTCATCTTTCTAAGTTGGACACAACTTGCACAATCAGTGGCTGACATTTTTGTCCCACTGTGTAACGTACACCACACACAGATCAGCAGGGGCCAATTTAGTGTCAATTAACCTAAGGCATGTGTTTGAACTGTGGGAGGAGGAGGAAACAGGAGCACCCCCGGAGTAAACCCATGCAGACAGTAGGGAGAACATGCAAAACTCCACATACAAAGGAACCAGGTCACTCTACCCTGGGATCGAACACAGAACATCCTTATATGGTGACACTAACCACTACCCACCATCAGCCAGCTGGGCGTGCTTACATGCACCTAATAATCCGATTCATAGTCAGATTTCTGCCAGTTATCTGATTATTCAGGTGGTCACGTATACAGGATAGTCTGATCTACAAATATCAAAGATTAAAAAATCCGATTAAAGAAAGCTGGATTTAATCCCATCGATCAGATTACTCATAGCATGTATACCAGTTACCCAATTATAATCTGTATTTTCAGACTTGGCATGTGCACGAGGGTTCCCCAACTGTTGCCAGGTCTAAGTATTTCTAAAGACTTGCCTTTTAGTTGGCCTCTTGTTAATACAGTGACTATAAACAGTTTTTTTGCTGCATCTGGCAACCCCGAAATGAAATGCGCCACAGAAATTAAATTCAGTAAAAAGGCTATCTAACAGTATGGGGATACTCTGAAATGCAGTATAATACACACGAGGAAATGAATCATTTGATTATTTAATACTTAAGTTCGAAGTTAAAGTCACATATTTCTATGGGATTACTGGCTGGTTCAAATGTAGACATCTAATACTGCCAAGTCATGTAAACCAGAGCCCCCATTATCTGATTACATTAAGTGGATGTATACCCGATCAGATTTCTCTTCGCAGTTTGTTGGTTTATTAAGGGCATGTAAACGCACTCACTGTCTTGGTAATGACACACCGACCCCCACATGAACAGAATGTTTTGCTGAATCTCCTCCATTTCTACTAAAACAGCGCAGGCACAATTTCTAACTATTTAACACAGCACAAGTCTATAAAGGTCGCCACACTAACTCCAAGCACAACGGCAAGCAAAATTGGATTTAGTGGTTGTAAAGCATGTCGCGCCAATGGACTCTGGAGCAAAAGAAAAATCTTGTAGAAAGCCTTCCCCAAAATCTTGCATAAAGCCTTCCACAAAATAATGTTACAAACGCAAAGGAGGGACCAACCCTACATTAATGCCTATGGGATTTAGAATGGGATATCCTAAAAGCTCCTGTAGGTGTAAATGTAAAAGGTGTCCCAATACTTTTGTCAATACGTGTGTATATACACGTGTGTGGGATACACACACACACACACACACATTTATATAATAACAGTTTTGGCTGATAGCTCCCTGATGCTTTGGAAGGAAGAGAGCTTGTCCTCAGAATCAAGAAACTCAGTCACCATAGTGTTTATGTGTAGCGCATGGCACATTCACAGATAGTGAGGACCAGGAGGTGAAAGAGAACGATCAACACATCCTGTGGAGACATGGCAGCTTCTTCTGTGGAGAGAACCATCTGGACGTGAAACCAACGCCAGGAGTGGTGGGTCGGCAGCTTTACAGACACACAATTCATTAAAAACTCTAGAATGTCAAAGACCACGTTTAACTATCTACACTATTTTTGTGTTACGCAATTTTCTTACTGACTTTCGAGCACAGCACTAATTTGAGTTGGCCCATAACGCCAAGACTCAAAAAGGGACCCAACCTGCATGGGCAGCCTAACAAAGTCCTCAGTTCATTTGACTGCCCATGATTTTTGCAATAGCATTATGCTCATCTCTGTCACTATCAAGCTACGCCATGGAGACGGGCGTAGGGATGTGCTACAAGGCTTGACTTCCATTCAGCCTGAGGTTACACTGCCAGTTACTCACATTTCTGTGGTAGCCTAGTGGTTAAGGTACTGGACTCTGGACCAGAAGGTCCAGGGTTCAAATCCCACCTCTGTCAAGCTGCCACTGTTGGGTCCTTGAGCAAGGCAATTAACCCACAATTGCTTGGATTGTAAGACTGTATCAATTGTAAGTCGCTCTGGATAAGGGCGTCTGCTAAATGCTGTAAATGTAAATTTCAGTATCACAATATTGTGAACAGAAAAGCTCTGACTGAATGCGTTAGCCGTTTACACTGCTGTGAAATATGAGGAAAATAATACACAGTTCATACAGAGGCAGCAAACAAATTCCTTTTAAAGACTTTAAGCACTAAGCCTTTGTTTTCAGGTAGATATAAGACTGACACACACAGAGTGAAAAACAGTGTTAGAACTGTAGTCTGAGAGATCAGTCAGAGAGAAAAATAATTTGAATAGTAACCTCAAACCGCACCTTGTGTGTGAGCTTAGCCAAACACTGTGTGTGTGTGGTTATGGCTGTTATGCAAACCTGAGCTCGAACTAACACACACTAACACACACCCGTTCATTTGAATACGTTGCCTTTCCATATACAACTAGGTAAACAAGTTGATCTTTCTTCTAAATAGCGTGTTATAATTCTGGTGGGGTGAAGGCTGGATATGACAAATTATGAATCAACATTCCCAGTCCACCCACAAGCGGCATGATGGGAGCAAGACGTTGTTGCATTTTAATGGAAGATTAAAGAAAACCATTTTTGTTACTATTGGCTTGAGATCAAGGACATCAGGTTCATGTCTTGGCCTCATTAGAGACGAGATTTGAACCCTATAGAGCAGGGGCATCCAAAGTCCAGTCCTAGGGCCAAATGCGGCCTGTGGACAGATTTTAATTGGCCCGCGGCATCACTTAAAGATACATTGTTAGTGGCCTGTCGGAAGGCTGCAATTTTTCCTTTCGCCTGATGGCGGCAGCAGTAAGTAAAGTCACTGATGCCAGAAGTGATGATAAATAAAACAAACCATAACTTGCATGTAGTTCATCAACTCAACTTTTAAGAAAAAGGGAAAAAATAAATCTATTATAAACTATTCATTTATTGAACAACTTAAATCACTGCCATCTAGTTGACTGACAACAACCGCAGTTCAACATGAGATCCACAAAACAAGACAAAACCAACTATAAAAGGAATCTCTAGAGGCAGCAACAGATTTCTCCATAATCGTGAGGTAATGATCATTTAGACAGCACTCTCTCACATGTTCAGTAGTGTCACAGGATGTAGCTGGAACAAAACACCCTTAACTCTGCCGTCATCCTTCTGCACGACCTCCATCTGCTGGGAGGGGTCGACCTGTCACACACAGACAAATTTAAATATTCAACTTTTTAAAACCTCGTACGTGCCTTTGTGAATAGCATGTCAAGTTTATGCCTATAGTGTGCGCCTGTGTTGTCAGGCATCGTTAACTGCCTTAGTGCAGGTATAAGAGGGCTTTCAGTATCTAGTGTTTATTTTCCCCACAGTCAATTTAAACTGGATTTCAGAGTTTGAGATGCATTCAGAAAAAGAGGTTTGACTGGATTTTTACTAAGGCGGTAAATGTGGTGTACAGGTCGGTTACCTGATTCCATTTCTTGGGTTTTTCGAAGTACACAGGAATTCGGTCCTGTCTGGGAGGAGTTTTGCAAAAGAGCCTGAAAAACAGACACATATTATGAATATTAGTTCATTGTAAAACAAACTTCAATGTAATACAGCATACTATATAAATACAACACGCAGACAAATGATTACTGTATTATACCACAGTTGGTTCTAACCCCGCAATCTGATTGGCTGAGAGATGATTTTCCCGTGACATTATTGCCGATAACAGCACTCTGACCGACTCTCTATAAGTATTACTCCGCGGCATACACACGTAACCCTAAATAGCAGCCAAGTTATAATAACACAAGTAAAACACTGCTGAAATGAAAGCTATAATTTGTTTATAAAATATACTGGTTTTGAAAACGATTTAAATTTGCAAGATGAAGCTATTAAAAGGCTAACCTGAGCCAAAAGAGCATCACCTTTAGGATTTGGAAGCGCTGGAAAAGTGAAACAAAGTCAGTCATTTAAATGAAACGTCCCGGGACTCTTAATAGATTCACAGCTCGACTGAAGATCAGTGAGACAGTCCCATCAACAGAAATGAACTGAATCAGCTTCATCACTCACAAAGACTAAACTCGGCGTCTTTCATTAAACACCATCCACAGCTGAGGTTCATTCGGAGGATCAAACATCTGACAAGTTTGTTATCTGTAACTCCAGCTCTTATCCCAAGGAAGCTTCTGATGCTCCATTAGTCTGCTGTTACACTTCTGACTGATAAGATTAACATTAAGAGCTTCATCATACAAATTTATAATCGCTAACCAAACGGGATCCTAGACTTGGGTTATAACACCGAGATCTCACTACGATTTGCTTCAGATTTGTTTTAGAAGTGTATCTTAGTAACAGCCTGCCTTATAAACCCAACTCATTTCATTTGCTGAATTTAAATAAACTTTCTTTTTAATAAATTAAAACTTACCAATTGATACATGTGTGTTTGTCTGTATAATAAACAGTTATTGGTGATTCTGTTCCTCGAATTACCAATAACGGTGGAACTATTTTACCTCACGGAAGGTTGAGGAACAAGAAATCTAACAATAAATGGCGATAACAGAACTGTGGTATAATCGCGGTAATACACTCGAGTTTGTGCTTTAACGTGACATATAGTAGTGAAATAGTCATTTAAGGTAGGTAATATGGTAATAATTACTGCGTTTAATGACCGAATAACATGATTAAACAGCAGTACACGAGAGGGAGTGCTTTGTGAGATACAGGCACGGGTGTTCTGACGTTACGACCGCATCACACCCGTGCCATTTTATTATTAGGACCTGATGAGTCGATCTCTTGTGTCGTCCTGCAGTGAGCTGATCCGCTCCGGTCCAAGATGAAAGAGTCCGTTTGGTCCTTCACACACCAACCGATTCATCGCTCCTCTCAGTGCATTTATCTAACAGACACAGGCACACAGTCAAGCATGTAGGTTATAGACACTGTTTCTTGATTACTATGCAATATGCAGTATGGTTTATGTTGTGAGGGACACCAATGAGACTTGCATACATAGAGAGAAACACAAACACACAGACACGTGTGAGAATTATGATTAATCAAAACTTCAGCACATGACTTGAAAAACTGGAGCTGCACCAAAACTTCAGCCATCAAAAACTGTCAGGTGAAAGCGGGATTTTTTTTTAGATTTTGGTCAACAAAAGAAAAAAAATAGGGATGCTCGATATTGAATTTCTTGGGCCGATACGATAACTGATTTTTAGCACATTATTGTGGCCGATACCGATGTTAAAATCCGATAATTTAACCTTTCTGCATTTCAAATGCAGTAAATTATTTTTGCAATAAAATAAAATACTAATTAACAATAAAACAGTTAAATCAGACCTGATGAGTACTGTAAACACAAGGCGCAGTTCACTCAAAGGAAAAATGGTTAAATTCCATTTTATTTTTTAACCTTCCTTTAACAAAGGTAGGATTTTTTTTTTGAAGTCTTGAATTGGTACAGGCAGCAACAAGAACAATTAAGTGTATAAGAAAGCTTATGATGAGCAACTCCAAGTATTAATGAGTAACAAACAAAAGAAAAATCAAAGAAGTATTCATATGTAAATATATTATAAATATCGGTTATAATATCGGCTAAAATTCTAACATCGGACCGATACCGATATCTGAAAAAAGTCCATATATCGGCAAATAATATATCGGCTGCCAATATATCGTGCATCACTAGAAAAAAAAGTTCATTTCAGGCTGCGTAAGAGAGCGAAGGTGAAAGAAAATGGACAAGCATCCTAACAAGCACAAAAAGGCAAAGAGTGCAGAACAGTGACGCCAGCACACAGAGCACCTTCTTATATCAAATGATTAGTTTTATTGGAACAGAACCCGCTGCTCTGATTAGTGTGAAGTGGCACAGAAGCTACGCACAGAATTTATTTCGGTGCCTCTATAACTCCTGCATTACCTCTGCAATGTCATCCACATCAAACTTCACATCAAAGGCTAGCTCAATGTCATGCTCTGGGAGAACGGCCTCATGGGAACGGGGGTTCGATCCCAGTCCACACACAGCACCAGTGAAGCAGATTCGCTCCTTGTCGGTTCTAAAGAGGCAGAACAGATCGAAAATGCATGTCTCGCTTTAATTCCTCTCAATAGATGGAGTAAGTTGTAGATTCGTGTTCATGAGTACGGTGGTACCTCGGTTCTCGTTGTTAATTCGTTCTAGTCCGCTTGTTGAGAACCGAAAGCGACAAGAAGCAAGCAGTTTTCTCCATAATGAATAATGTAAATTGAATGAATCCGTAAAATAGGCAAAATAGTTCCATTCTATCGTCTATCATTAAAGTCGAGGAACAGAATTACCCATAACTGTTTATTATACAGACAATAAACACAAATATATCCATTGGTAAGTTTCAATTTTTTTAAAATAAAGTTTATTTACATTCAGCAAATAAAATGGTTCGGGTTTATAAGGCAGGCTGTTACTAAGATCCACTATTCTACCGACTGAAGCAAATCGGAGTGAGATCCCGGTGTTCTAACCAAAGTCTAGGATCCCGTTTGATTAGTGATTATAAATTTGTATGATAAAGCTCTTAATCTTATCAGTCAGAAATGTAACGGCAGAGTTACAGAGCATCAGCAGCTTCTCTGGGCTAAGAGCTGGACTAACAGATAACGTACCTGTCAGATCACTGAACGCCCGATTAGCCGTGCATGGTGTTTAATGTAAGACGCCAAGTTTAACTCCAGCAAACAACGTTTTTGCGAGTGATGAAGCTGATTCAGTTCATATTTGTTGATGGGACTAAAATGATCTTCAGTCTCGTATGTACATATTACTTATTATAGGCTCCGCTTTGATAGAGTACAGACCACTCCAACACTCAAACTCTTCAGATTATAAGGCATCTAACGAAGAATTTGGCAGAACATATCCAAATCATATATCAGAGTGTACAACAACTCCATTAATGCATCTAATGCCTTATACAGGGTGGATTTTCTGTGGATCTGGAAAAAAAATTCGTTCAATTGACATTATTCCTTATGGGGAAAATTAGCTCGGTACTCGGTATTTCGGTTCTCAACAAACTTTCTGGAGCGAATTATTGACGAGAACCGAGGTACCACTGTATTTTGCAATTTTGGGTTTGGCCCATTTTTAAATTCTGACACGACAAACAGAGGAATGTGAGTCTGTGTTACCGAAGCTCCATGACAGGTGTGAAGAGCATGGTGATGAGTGCGGGAAAGCCGTGGATGGCAGGCATCAGTGATGTTACTTTTGCCATAATACACGATCCTAGACGGAGAACAAATCTGTTAGAAATTTACACTGGCACATCTAGCACACGTCTTAGTCATCGTGACTCACTACTGATTAAATCTCCCTCAAGCAACCATATAAGCAATTGACTGTTAGACTTGATCCAATTACCGTATTTTTCGGACCATAAGGCGCACTTAAAATCCTTTAACTTTCTCAAAAATCGACAGTGCGCCTTAAAATGCGGTGCGTCTAATGTATGAATTAATTCTGGTTGTGCTTTCTGACCTAGAACCGATTGTAGATGGTACACGGCGCTCATAAATCTGTCAAAATGTTTTAGCACGGCCTTGGTAAGTTACGAAGCTCACGGCCACCGTAGTGCGCAGCATCGCGGAGTAATACGGTATGTGCTTCAGCATTAGGGTACGTGCATTCATTCATTTATTTTCAAACACAATGCTATCGGTCACGCAGTACAACATGGACATAGAGCAGCTGTGAGAGAATTCAACATTAACGAATCAATGGTACGGAAGTGGAGGAAGCAAGAAGACGCCCTGCGCCAGGTAAAGACCAAACTGAGCTTCCGACAGAACTTAAGAGTTTTGTTTCATTTCATGTGCCTTATAACCGGGTGCGCTTTATGTATGAAAATAGATCCGTTAGCAGCCGATCGTTGATATTGCGTCTTATAACATTATCGTGTGTTGTAGAGACTTTTTTGTTCAAGTTACATGTCTGTGTGTGGAAGACTTTCCTCTCTTCATTTGTGAAATGCTTTAAATGTGTACGTGCCTGTCCTATTACACATAGTACTGTATTCTCTCTAACCTATAACAGTATAAACTAATTCACATTCACTCGAGTCTCCGGTTCATCTGGCTGATCTTCCGTGTTGTCCATAACACTGTCTATCAATGCATTTTTGGTTTTCCATCAAACCAAAGTACACATTTTAAAACAAAATTGTGTGGCGTCAGTGTGTAAGGAAGGAATTCTTCATTTTGTCATTTTTATGAATTGTTTAAGGTTAAGAATAGAGTTGCGATGAATATCCACTCACCACGCTGTGGGAACGGATCTGCTTCATGAACCGGGTACAGCCGGGTATAATGAATGATTGCGCCCTCTGGTGTGGAATGAATGCTGCGACATTATAATACCGTGGCACATGATATCTGCGCGCTGGCATTGTGATGCGTCGTTACACGGATAATAATTATTGTGAATTTCAATAAATTATACCCTTATATTTATACCCTTTATATTTCAAGTACAGTAGCATTTAAAGACCATGTGCCTATGCTCATGTCTGGTCAAGTCCATTTTGGTCATCATCCTGTTTGACAGAACGTAATGCGGTCATTAACCGGTGCAAACCTATATAAGCATTATAATGAAACAAGACAGATTATGAGGGACACCTGAGGCGCTGAGACAAACCGTTCCAGCCACCAGCATTCGGTCATGTGGATCCTGTGGACTGTCATTGACCAGTATAGAGTTTACGCTTTCTCTGTCAATGACAACGGACCTGTAAAAACACAAAACTATTAAGCAAATAAGGGCATGCTAATCAGTTTAATCAATGTGTTTGTGTGTTTCTGACCTGTACTGAGTGACACCGCTCATGCTGTGGAACGTGACTTTGTGAGGACTGCTAGGGCCATGAACTGGAACCTGCAAGGTCAGAACAGCAACAACACTGAGTTTGTCAGTAATCCGGTCAATGAGTATACATGCACTTGAGTAATCAGACAAATAAGAAGCTACAGGTTTACAAGACTCGATCATCGGATTTCTACTTTGCAACAAGCCAATAATCTCACAGAAATTAGACAAATTTTTAACATTAATATTAAATAATCAAATTCTTAATTTAAGGTTATGATATTTTAAATCAATTTCTTTATTTCCCATGTATACAGTGGTGCTTGAAAGTCTGTGAACCCTTTAGAATTGTGTGTAATTCTTCATAAACAACATCAGACTTTCACACAAATCCTCAAAGTAGATGAAGAGAATCCAAATAAACAAATGAGACACATGACCACTTGAATAATCAGACAACTGCAGAATATTTTCTTAGCTCTTATTTTCTTATGTAACACTTCAAGGCTGCAGATCAGCAACCTTGCACTTGGTGGTGCTGTGGCTGGATTTGGAGAAGGACAACAGCAGGCCGTCTATGAGCTGCTTCTCTTCCTCTTTGCGGCTGTTCCAGGAGCTGCTGGTGGAGCTCGGAGTGTATGTTCCAGCCTTGAGGTCCTGATACAGAGCCATCAGCACCTCATGAGACTGCTGTAGGGTGGGGAGGAGGGGTGGGGGCACAGATCACTACAGTTTAGTCTGTAATCTTGTACTGAAATGCCTGTAAAAATGACTATAACACGTTAACTGGAGCTCACCTGGCTCTCAGAGCTCTCAGGTGCAGGCTGGGCATGGCCTTCCTCCACCAGCAGGTCGGCCACGCTGACGTCTCCCGTTTCCATAGCAATATGCAGGTGGACGCGCATGACCCCGTGCACAATGGAGTAGAGGGAGACGATGAGCGAGCGGCCGTGCACTAGTGTGATGAAGCGGTTCCGTGCCCTGCTGCTCCATCGGTCGCCCAGGATTATCGACTGAGCCGACGGAGTCATACACGCCACCATGAACTCCTGAGCCTGAACCCAGGGATGGAGTTAAGAGGGAGAGAGAGAAAGAGAATGAGGTCCAGAAGAGTCTCACTCAGCTTCCAAACCAGTCACTGCTTTTACTACACACGACACGTACACATGATCTGGCAATACAAAATCAGTTTCGTACTCTCAGCCATATATCAGTTCAACTGAGGCTAGAGATTAAATGGTTGCCAAAAAGACCGTACCTGGAAGGGCGGAGCCAGAAGGTCAGCGGGAAGTTCTCGCAAGGTGTTACATGGCACCTTGGACGTATTCCCAAAGTCCACAAACAACACCTGTACCCACAAAGACACACCCACCCATTTGGAACAAATTTCGTCTTTAGACTCAAAGCATTCAAAATTTCATCTTCCGGCACAATGCGTTCCGAATTTCGTCTTTAGGATCAGCGTATTTTTAAAAAATGGCGACTTTCAACTCGGTGCATGTTCAGCATGTCGTCTTTCATCTCAAGGACTTTTCACACACAGAGTACATTTTTTTATGCAAGAAAAAAAAAACCCTGTGATTTTAACGTAGTGGGACCTTCACACCAGTCCGACATGTTTTTGTCTAAACACTCTGAAAACCTTCAATGTCCACTCGTTTCCTTCTTTAATTTCCCTTTTATTAATGTGTCTTCCTGTCTTTTTCACATCATCAATTTAAAAAAAATAAAAAATAAAAAAAGACGGCAAAGATTAGTGCAGGAAAGCTCTAGTTTGTGGTTTTTGTTAGCCAGGAACATATTTAGAAGTAAGCGCTTAGGTGAACAAGAGAGAAAACGATTCCATTCCAGTCACTGTGAGGTTTATCACCATCATTTCCCCAGCCTTTCAGCTACAATTCCACCAGATATATTCTTCAAACATCCATGTTTTATAATCAGCATCTTGCTTGTAATTTACAGTGGTTCTTGAAAGTTTGTGAACCCTTATGAATTTTCTATTTCTGCATCAACATGACCGAAGTCCTAAAAGCAGATAAACAGCTTCAAACTTGGGATGTTGGTGGGTTTCCTAACATTAACTGCTCAATCTGCTTGCAGGTCCTTCCACAACATTTCTGTTGGATTAAGGTCAGGACTTTGAATTGGCCATTCCAAAACATTAACTTTATTCTTCTTTATTAACCATTCTTTGGTAGAACCGCTTGTGTGCTTAGGTTCATTGTCTTGCTGCATGACCCACCTTCTCTTGAGATTCAGTTCATGGACAGATGTCCTGACATTTTCCTTTAGAATTCTCAGATATAATTCAGAATTCATTGTTCCATCAATGATGGCAAGCCGTCCTGGCCCAGATGCAGCAAAACAGGTCCAAACCATGATACTACCACCACCATGTTTCACAGATGGGATAAGGTTCTTATGCTGGAATGCAGTGTTTTCCTTTCTCCAAACATAACGCTTTTCTTTTAAACCTTCTTTTAAAGTTCTATTTTGGTCTCATCCGTCCACAAAACCCAATGGCCTTCTGGCTTGTCCATGTGAGCAAACTGCAGACGAGCGGCAATGTTCTTTTTGGAAAGCAGTGGCTGTCTCCTTGCAACCCTGCCACGCACACCATTGTTGTTCAGTGTTCTTCTGATGGTGGACTCCTGAACATTAACATTAGCCAATGTGAGAGAGGCCTTCAGTTGCTTAGAAGTTTCCCGGGGGACCTTTGTGACAACGCCAGCTATTACACGCCTTGCTCTTGGAATGCTCTTTGTTGGTGGACCACTCCTGGGGAGGGTAACAATGGTCTTGAATTTCCTCCATTTGTACACAATCTGTCTGACTGTGGATTGGTGGAGTCCAAACTCTTTAGAGATGGTTTTGTAACCTTTTCCAGCCTGTTGAGCATCAGCAACTCTTTTTCTCACATCCTCAGAAATCTCCTTTGTTCGTGCCATGATACACTTCCACAAACATGTTGTGAAGAGCAGACTTTTATAGATCCCTGTTCTTTAAATAAAACAGGGTGCCCCTCACACCTGATTGTCATCCCATTGATGAAAACACCTGACTAAATTTCACCTTCAATTTAACTGCTAATCCTAGATTTTCACATACTCACTAATCTGTAATATTGGATCATTTTCCTCAATAAATAAATGACCAAGTATAATATTTTTGTCTCATTGTTTAAACTGGGTTCTCTATCTACTTTTAGGAATTGTGTGAAAATCTCATGATGTTTTAGGTCATATTTATGCAGAAAATATAGAAAATTCTAAAAAGGGTTTCACAAACTTTTCAGCCCACCACTGTAAGGAGCTTGTGTCCTGCTACAAACAGGTGTTGGTTTTTGTTTTTTTTGTTTTTTTTTTTTTTTTTTTTTTTTTTTTTTTTTTTTTTTTTGTTTTTTTTTGTTTTTTTGTTTTTTTTGGTTTTTTGGTTTTTTTGTTGTTTGTTTTTTTTTTTTTGTTTGTTTTTCTTTTTGTTTGGGTTTTGTTTTGTGTTGTTGGTTTTTTTTTTTTTGTTTGGTGGTTTTTTTTTTTTTTGTGTTGTGTTTTTTTTTTTTTTGGTGGTTTTTTTTTTTGTTTTTTTGTGGTTGTTATAATTGTTTATCTTATTGTTTTTTTTGTGGTTAGTTTTTTGTGGAGGTATTTTGTATGTTGTGTGGTTATTGCATTGATTGAAAACACCTGACTAATTTCACCTTCAATTTAACTGCTAATCCTAGATTTTCACATACTCACTAATCTGTAATATTGGATCATTTTCCTCAATAAATAAATGACCAAGTATAATATTTTTGTCTCATTTGTTTAACTGGGTTCTCTATCTACTTTTAGGACTTGTGTGAAAATCTCATGATGTTTTAGGTCATATTTATGCAGAAATATAGAAAATTCTAAAGGGTTCACAAACTTTCAAGCACCACTGTAAGCGCTTGTGCTCTGCTACACACAGGATGAGCTGTTCTACCTTACAATGGAGCTCTGATTGGTCAGACTGATTTTAATGCATCCAAACAACGCAGAAATTAGAACAGGCTCAGATAAAAAATTTTACGCAGCATTGCAGTCCGTCAGTTTCGGACTCCACGTGAAAGACGGTGTTAATATACGTGTGTTCTTTTTCAAAACTTGGCGTGCGTAATTTACGTGTGTAAAAAAATGTACTCGTTGTGCAAAGGCCTTCAGTGTGTTCAATTTATTCTTTGTGGCTCAGTGCGTTCAAACTTCGCCTCTGACTCAGTGCACAAAATTTCATCTCGTTGGTTTAATGCATTCAAAATGCCAAGTGGCATATCAGTATGTGTGAACAGGGGTGTGTGTGTGTGTGTGTGTGTGTGTGTGTGT
This sequence comes from Ancistrus triradiatus, assembly GCA_025084515.1. NCBI lineage: Eukaryota > Metazoa > Chordata > Actinopteri > Siluriformes > Loricariidae > Ancistrus > Ancistrus triradiatus. The sequence goes on along the minus strand of JAJAGP010004563.1, from coordinate 4,604 downwards.
TACCTCTACATTACTCCCCAGTACATGCAGAATTTTGGCTCTGTAGTAGTTCTCAGGCTCGGTGTGGGTGTTGGGGAAAGGGGCGAGACACAGCAGGTTTGGATAAAGTGAAACGGGCACTGGCTTGAGCTCACGGGCATTAATGCATGCTGTTAGGTTCCCCTGTTTCTCCAGACTCGCCTCGTCAGCCTGAAACCCCCAGAAATGACCCACTTCCACCACCTACACAAAGACAGAGTGAATTCAAAAGAAAAATGAGCATATCATTAAGCTCAAGATTCTTGACAGTGAAGGAAACCCCGAAATACCTCAGTGATGTTGACAACAAAGACAGGGTTAGACGGAAGTTTCTCCGGATCAATGGAGCTGCTCAGAACTCCAACAGGGCTCACACTCTGATTCTGAAAATCCACATTCACCCTGTGAGATAACATATAGCACATCAGAAATCCCCCATGGAAGTGTTGTGTGGATTAGAGATGTATAGAAAAGAAATTGTCTCGAATAACTGATCAAATACAGTAGGACAAAAAGTATTTAGTCAGCCACTGATTGTGCAAGTTCTCCTACTTAGAAAGATGAGTAGAGGTCTGTAATTTTCATCATAGGTACACTTCAACTATGAGAGACAAAATGAGGAAAAAATCCAGGAAATCATGTTGTAGGATTTTTAAAGAATTTAATTGTAAATTATGGTGGGAAATAAGTATTTGGTCAATAACAAAAGTTCAACTCAATACTTTTATAACATAACCTTTGTTGGCAATGACAGAGGTCAAACGTTTCCTGCAAGTCTTCACCAGGTTTGCACACACTGTAGCTGGTATTTTGGCCCATTCCTCCATGCAGATCTCCTCTAGAGCAGTGATGTTTTGGGGCTGTCGCTGGGCAACACGGACTTTCAACTCCCTCCACAAATTTTCTATGGGCTTGAAATTTGGAGACTGGTTAGGCCACTCCATGACCTTGAAATGCTTCTTACAGAGCCACTCCTTCGTTGCCCATGTGTGTTGGGATGTGTTTGGGATCATTGTCATGCTGGAAGACCCAGCCATGTTCCATCTTCAATGCTCTCACTGATGGAAGTAGGTTTTGGTTTAAAATCTCACGATACATGGCCCCGTTCATTCTTCCCTTAACACGGATCAGTCGTCCTGTACCCTTTCCAGAAAAACAGCCCCAAAGCATGATGTTTCCACCCCCATTCTTCCCAGTAGGTATGGTGTTCTTGGGATGCAACTCCGCATTCTTCTTCCACCAAACACGATGTTGAGTTTTTACCAAAAAGTTCTGATATTATACCACACGATATTCTCTCAATACTCTTCTGGATCATCCATATGCTCTCTGGCAAACTTCAGACGGGCCTGGACATGTACTGGCTTAAGCAGGGGGACACGCCTGGCACTGCAGGATCCGAGTCCCTCTTGGCGTAGTGTGTTACTGATGGTAGCCTTTGTTACTTTGGTCCCAGCTCTCTGCAGGTCATTCATCAGGTCGCTCCGTGTAGTTCTGGGATTTTTGCTCACCGTTCTCATGATCATTTGACCCCATGGGATGAGATCTTGTGTGGGGCTCCAGATCGAGGGAGATTATCAATGGTCTTGTATGTCTTCCATTTTCTTACAATTGCTCCCACAATTGATTTATTCACACCAATTTATTCACTGCTTGCCTATTGTAGATCCACTCTTCCCAGCCTGGTGCAGGTTTACGATTTTCTTCCTGGTGTCCTTTGACAGCTCTTTGGTCTTGGCCATGGTTGAGTTTGGAGTTTGACTGTTTGAGGCTGTGGACAGGTGTCTTTTATACAGATAACGAGTGGAGGACAGAAGAGCTTCTTAATACAGGTAACGAGTGGAGGACAGAAGAGCTTCGTAATGAAGAGGTTACAAGTCTGTGAGAGCCAGAAATCTTGCTTGTTTGTGGGTGAAGAAATACTTATTTTCCACCATGTTTTACAATTAAATTCTTTAAAAATCCTACAACATGATTTCCTGGATTTTTTCCTCATTTTGTCTCTCATAGTTGAAGTGTACCTATGATGAAAATTACAGACCTCTCTCATCTTTCTAAGTAGGAGAACTTGCACAATCAGTGGCTAACTAAATCCTTTCTTGCCCCACTGTATATACTTTATACATACAGTGTATATATTATACTCGGCCATTTATTTATTGAGGAAAATGATCCAATCTTACACATTTAAATATTTGATTATTTAATATTAAAGTTTGTCACATTTCTGAAAGATTATTGGCTGACTAAAGATGAAATCCGATTACTGCCTGGGTCACGTAAACCTGGAGGTTTCTTATTATCTGATTGCTCAAGTGCATGTATACTCTATCAGATTACTGACAAAATCCGATTTCCTGCAGTTATTGGATTATTAAGGGCATATAAACATACTCAAGAATTCAGGTAAGGGATACATAAACCCACTTACCACTGTTGTGTTGTGTGTGCGCGCATGTACCGAGTGTATTTGAGGTGTGAGACGCTGCGCCCGCCAGCACGAGACTCCACTTCTTCAGTAGGATGAACATGTAGATAGAGAGGATGCCTCTGCTGTGAGAGCAGGAGAGAGAGAGAAACTTCCGGAAGAACGCCAGAACCTCTCAATGATGAGCGGTAGAACTCCACATAGGCTCTGGAAAAAAAAAAAATACACCCATCATTGTGGGGACTTGTTACTGCCATATTGCCGTAGCTCCTTAAAGTGAAGCCTACACTTAACCCAAACCCGAGTAACCTAAAGCAAATAATTTGGCTCTTTTGGCTTTTCAAAGAAAATATATATATATTTTTTTTTTTAAAGGAATAAAAAGTAAAACACATACATATACACTGACCAGCCATTTTATTAGGTAAATCTGTTCAACTGCTTGTTAATGCAAATATCTAACCAGCCACTCACATGGCAACTCAATGGCTTTAGGAATGTATTTTTACCCATTTACTTTTGTATTTTTCTGATCACTGCTTACTGTGGTTAGGGGATTAATATACCTCCCATATTATAGCGAGAATATAACAACAGGAAAGTGAAGTTTGAGGGCCCTGACCTCAAACTTGAGCCGAGTAAAAGAAAGGTTAAATCAGGGGAAACGAAACAAAAAGAAAAGGCAGCTGATTACCTGGAGCCATCAAAGGAGATAGATTTAACTTGGCCACACAGTCTAAACAGAGACTGGATCTGTTTATAGTAGAGGAACGCAAACGGAGGGAGATTGCGCACCTGAAGACAATAAACGAAGAGAGTCAATTAGAAAAGAATTCAATGATGAGAATAGTAAAAATGACAGTCAGCACTTTCACAACAGATCCAACAGTTTTTAAAGTTCTTTATAAGTAGGTAGCACACACTATATGGACAAAAGTAATCACTGAATTCAGGTGTTTCATTCAGTCCAATTGCCACCGGGGTATCCAATCAAGTGCCTAGCCATGCCTTCACAAACATTAGTGACAGAATGGGAATTAATCGGTTGATTATTTTTTCGATTAATCAATGAATCAGTTTAAAAATAATAATAATAATAAAATAAAAAATATATAACATTGAATAACAGAGCAAATAAGTGCTTACAATAACTGAATAATAAATTAAATTTATTAATAAATTAAAATAACAAATTAAACAATAAATAAAAATAAGTACATCTCTGATGCAAACACTACATACAAACCCATTCACTCCATTTCTTTAGGAACTTTGCATTGCAATCCAAAAATGTTATCATGTCAACATGCTCCTGACTAAAGCTGGCTCTCTTCTTAGAGACTATATTTCCTGCCGCAGAAAATAAATGCTCAGACAGTGTTGAAGTAGCAGGAATGCATAAATAGGACTTGGCTAGCCTGGCCAATATAGGATATCTGTCTCTTAACTCCATAACTGTTATTATCCAGCTAACAAGCATCAACCCTGCAATTCCTGTTCGCATAGTGTGAGTGCGCCGTTACGTTTCCTCAATTCAAAACAGAACAAACTCGGGATATTGTGGTGACTTACGCTGTTGTTGAGCTCCCTTCATCCTCATCGCTGACTGCAACCTGTTTCATGCCCTGTCCACACGAACACGGGTATTTTTAAAAACGTAGCTTTTTCTATGCGTTTTGACCGTTCGTCCTCACGAAAACGGACTTTTTGCAAAACTCCTTGCAGGGTGAAGATTTTCAGAAACTCTGTTTCAGCGTTGATGTATGGACTGGGAAAACGGAGTTTCTTGCTTGTAACGTCATTTGTGCGCCGTTATCTCCTTTGTTTACATGAGGCGATTTTGTGCAACAGCGGACGTAGCCAAAATGGTGCCAGCTGTAACACTGCTGACCGAACTTGTTACAAATCTACAAATATATTTACAATTATTACTTTTTCATTACACTGAAGAACAGAGGCGCCAGAATGCGCTACGGAGGTCACTACTATATCCATCACACCCACAAAGCAGTTCCCGCCCCCAGCGTCACCGGTTTTGGACGAGACCCGGTCGGACCTCTCGTTGGTGGGACAACTTTCAAAACGAAGTGGTTGTTTAAGAAGAATGGCGAGAAAATGTTCGTATGCATAGGACATTGCTGTTGTCGCTGAGTGAGCT
>JAJAGP010004562.1:0-47299 GCA_025084515.1 Ancistrus triradiatus | reverse complement strand
TTTCCACCCCCATGCTTCACAGTAGTTATGTTTTCTTGGGATTCGACTCAGCATCCTTTTTCTCCCAGTTGGGTTTTTACCAAAAAGTTGTATTTTGGTTTCATCTGACCACATGATATTCTCCCAGTCCTCTTCTGGATCATCCATATGCTCTCTGGCAAACTTCAGACAGGCCTGGACATGTACTGGCTTAAGCAGGGTGGCATGCCTGGCACTGCAGGATCTGAGTCTCTCTCGGTGTAGTGTGTTACTGATGGTAGCCTTTGTTACTTTGGTCCCAGCTCTCTGCAGGTCATTCATCAGGTCCCTCTGTGTAGTTCTGGGATTTTTGCTCACCATTCTCATGATCATTTTGACCCCATGGGATGAGATCTTGCGTGGAGCCCCAGATCAAGGGAGATTATCAATGTTTTTTTTCACAGTTGATTTATTCACACCAACCTGCTTGTTTATTTTAGATTCACTCTTCCCAGGTGGTGCAGGTCTACAATTTTTTTCCTGGTGTTCTTCAATAGCTCTTTGGTCTTGGCCATGGTTGAGTTTGGAGTCTGACTGTTTGAGGCTGTGAACAGGTGTCTTTTATACAGATAAGGAGGTCAAACAGGTGGCATTAATACAGGTAACAAGTGGACAGATGAGCTTCTTAAAGAAGAAGTTACAGGTATGTGAGAGCCAAAAATCTTGCTTGTTTGTGGGTGACCAAATACTTATTTTCCACCATGATTTACAATTAAATTCTTTAAAAATCCTACAATGTGATTTCCTGAATTCCTTCTCATTTTGTCTCACATAGTTGAAATGTACCTATGATGAAAATTACAGACCTCTCTCATCTTTCTAAGTCGGAGAACTTGCACAATCAGTGGCTGACTAAATACTTTTTTGCCCCACTGTATGTGTGAGGTGTGTGTACTATATGAAAGGCCGTTTAGGCCATTATTCAAACTTACCTCTCGCACTCACTATCAAACACTCTTACATTCACTATCAAATTCTTTCACAATTACTATCAAACTCTCTTACATTCATTATCAAGAATGCCTAAGAGTTTGATAGTGAGTGTGTGAGAGTATGATAGTGTGTGTGAGAGGTAAGTTTGAATAATGGCCTAAAAGGCCTCTCACAGTACTATGTGTGATGTGTTTAATCATACTCACTCAAGAGCCTCTTCAGGTTCAGTGCAGTTTGTGTCTTCATGGAATCTTTGCCGGACTTCTTTCCAGTAATCCTCAAGCTTAATATTTAAACTCTTTATGGTCTTTCTGCACAGACACAAAATAAGATCTATAACTATGCAACATCCATAACCCCATATTATATATATGTGAGTGGCAAAAGTATGTGAACATTTGCTATCAGTGGCTATTTTAACACCCTTATGCACCAGTAAGTGCAACTAAATGTTTGTGGTAACTGTTGATCAGTCCTGCACATCATATCTGTGTCCATACTGAAGCTGGTAATGGGGTATATGGTTCACCAAATCACATGTGTGAAAATCTGCTAATGTTAACAGCTCACATTAAAGGGTTCACAAATTTTCAAGCACCACTGTATCTCTTAAGTGATTTACACTGCTACAAAAAAAAAACTGTGCTAAAAAACCTCAAACACACCTGTACTCATCTGTGTTGTCAAAGTCCTGCTTATTGTGAGTTGGACTGAGGTAGTTGCACTCGATCACCGCAATAACTCCCACTCCTATTTTTTTAACCTAGGAAAAAACAACACAAACATAACGATAAACACAATGTGATGCTGTATAAAAGATGCGTCTTTCCTGATGTTAGGTCAGATTTTGTTCCTCTTTATGACATTTTATTTAATTCAAAAGTAAATCGTCAAGTCTAACATTTAATGGTGAACATTTGGTGATCTGGATAGAGATATCACTGCTGAACTGTGGTAAAGACGTGATTAATGCACTTAATAATAAATGAATACCATAAAATTACAGTTTATAAGTTTCATGCCTTATACATGTTCAGTATGTGAACAGTAATGTACTACAGTGGTGATTGTGAACCCTTTAGAATTTTCTATATTTTTGCATAAATATGACCTAAAACATCATAAGATTTTCACACAAGTCCTAAAAGTAGATAAAATAGAACCCAGTTAAACAAATGAGACAAAAATATTATACTTGGTCATTTAATTATTGAGGAAAATGATCCAATATTACATATTAGTGACTGGCAAAAGTATGTGAACTTTTGCTTTCAGTATCTGGTGTGACCTCAGGGTTAGCATGATGAGCATGGTGCCTTCTGTAGCTACAGACCTCCATACTCAGCATTGCACAGTCCTGCCAAAACCAGCCTTAAATAATTTTGTGATAGACCTTCTATCAGTTCTGACCAGACAGAATAGCATTTAGTGCCCCAGTGCACTGATGAGCCTTAGGTGCCAGTTCATGGTCATCCTTCATTGGATTACTCTTGGTTGGTACTCAACACTGTTGACGGGTAGCACTTCATAAACCTAGCTGTATTGAAGATCCAGTCATCTGGCCATAACAATTGGGTTTCTACAAAGTCACTCAAGTCTTTAGGTCTGTTCATTTCTCACTCATCCAACACATCTTAAAGTGCTATTTTAACCAGATGATCAACATTATCTGTGCATGGGTTTAATATTTCCTTTCATCTCTGTACATCTTTAAATTCACTACTGCTATTATAATTCATTCATTCATTCACTTTATCTGCTTAATCTTTTACAGGGTTGTGGGAGAGCTGGTGCCTAGCCGGCGGCACAGGGTGCAAGCCAGGAACAACCTTAGACAAGGCGCCAATCCATTGTAGTGTTATTATAATTGCCATTTGTCATGCCCCGCGGCTCTACCGCGACATCGACTTTGCCCACTTCCGTCGAGAACGGCTCACACTATAGCCTCCAGAATCCACCAATGGACCTGGTTTCTCCGCAAGCCCGTCGGAGCCATATCTCCAGATCATCCTTGCCCGAGTACTGATTACACTCACCTGTTCTATTCCCTATTTATACCCCGGCGTGTTGGCGTCTCAGATGCAAAGTATTGCCTCAGTTTCTCATGCATACCGAGCTTTCTATTACCTGTGTGTGGATTTACGGACTTGGCCCTTGTTCTGAATTATGGATTGCTGATTTCTGCTTGAAGTTTATGGATTTGATCGCTTGTGGGACTGATTTCCTGGTACAACCCTTGCCGGTTATACTGTGCCCAGATTGTCTCGTCCATAGAGCTTTGTTTGACTCAATCAATTTCTGTGTGCCTGCTTTCTTTGTTTATAATGATAAACCAACTGAACACCATTATCTCTGAAAGCATCTGGTCTGTCTCATCAGCGTTACAGAATACTTCGTCACCATGCAGACGGCAGAGGTAAAGAACCTGCTCGCCACGGTGAGTAGCCAAGCTTCCACACTCCAGCCCACTCCAGCGACTGAAACCACCCTCTGCCTCTACCATCCTTACTGATTAAGGTTTCCAACACATTCCAGGTGAGCATGCCGGACAAATTTGATGGTTCCCCTGAACAATGCCGAGGTTTCTTGCTCCAGTGCTCCATTTATTTTAATAACTCCTATTACAGCACGACCAAGCCAAAGTGTCGTTTCTTATTTCTTGTACTGCGGTATGGCCAAAAGCAAAGGGGGGTCCTAAGCTAAGTTCCAGGAGGATTTTAAATCCGTTTTGAACCACCCCAACAAAGGCCACTCCCAGGGTAAGCTCCTTATGAAACTCCATCAAGGCCACCTACACCCTTGAGTTCCGCATTCTAGCGGCCGGTAGTGGGTCGAACTAACCAGCCCTACTCATGGCATTCCACAATGGGCTCCATGCAGAAGTATTGATGGAGCTTTTGTGCAAGGAGGGATGAATCAATATGGCCATCAGGGTGGACCAACTTCGGCAGAACCATCCCCCGAAAACAGGATCCTATTGGCCCGGGACACCAAGCTCATTCCAGCCCCAGTCCAGCACACATCTTCCCCTCCGTTACAGTGTGGCTCCACACAACTGTATCCCGAGGAGAGACAGCGCAGAATTCAGGGGGGTCTCTGTCTGTAATGTGGCTCACCGGACAACCATATCCGGGAGTGCAGAGTGCAGAGTGCATACCTGTATCCCCTACCACTGGTCCCTGTTACTCTGGAACAACTCCACCATTTTTACTAACTTAGACCTATGAATCACCCATAATCTGGTGAGAATTCAGGCTGGGACGAGTGGAAGACAGCATTCAGCACCACCAAAGGACATTATGAGTAGCTGGTTATGCCCTTTGTCCTGTTGAACAACCCTTCAGTTTTCCAGGCCCCAATTAATGACGTACTAGTTTGTCAGTTTGTCATAGCCTATATTGATGACATCCTCATCTACTCAATACTTTCACGTCTACTGGCCAAAGACCTGTCCTTAAAAGGGGAGAAGTGCGAGTTCTATCAGTCCTCCACAAGCTCACCCCGGCCAAGAGAAATTATGGCATCGGCAAAAAGGAACTCCTCGCCATGAAACTAGCTTTAGAGGAGTGGTGCCACAGGTTGGAGGAAGCCCAACACACTTTCCAAGTGCTTACATAACATAAAACACCTGGAATATCTCAAAAGTGCCAAAACGCCTGAATTTTTGACAAGCCTGCTGGTCCCTGTTCTTCTCCCGTTTCAAGTTTATCTTCACCTATCACCCAGGGACATGCAATACTAAGGCTGATGCCTTATTACGCATGTACAGTGACGAACATGTGGACATGGAGAAATCTTTCAAACCCATTCTGTCCCCATAACTCATTTTGGCTCCCATTCACTGGGAGGTCAATGAGGACATTGACAAGGCCCTCACCACTCGCCACATACCCACTGGGTGCCCCAGTAACTGCAAGTATGTCCCTGTCAACTCCGGGACCACCTCATCACATGGGCACACTGCACGTCACATCAGGTCATCCAGGAGAGACACACACTCACAAGCTCTTAGTCACTCAGTACTGGTGGAAGGACATGCACCGTGACGTCCACTGTTTCATCTCTTCCTGCACCACCTGAGCTCAGTGCAAGGTACCTAAAAACTCATTAACATGTGACATGAACGTGAACACATTACCTTAAAGCCACCACCATCACTCATTTGACCTTTTACATACAGCATTCAGCAGAGCTCTGAATCCAGATCAACTTACAATTGAGGTTGAAGGGTCTTGTTCAAAGGCTGAAAAGTGGCAGCTTTACTAAGTTAGCCCATTTACTGCACATAGTAATGGTGGAAAATTGGATCAAAACATCCCAAATTAATTAAGGAACGAACAGAATGACAGATCCTGACCTTATCCTGACAGCTGATGTGTTCATAAGCTCTGATGAGGCGGTTCTTGTGGTACATCATGACCCCAAGGTGCTCTTTGTTCTTTGTGTTGTAGCCAAAGGTGATTGGGATTCCTCTTTTCTGACTCTGAGATTTTAGGCAGAATTTTAAGGATAATATCTTATAAAACCTTTAGCTTGAGAGGGCTGGTCTTTTTTCAGCTGTTTCAGATTATTTTGCCCAGACAAAGTGCCTACAGCAAATCACTAGACCCTCTCAAAATACTTACCTTTCGTGTCATTGCATCCTATAAATTATAATAATTTTTCTGCAGGTGTATTTAATTATTCTAACCAGTGCTTAATTTCAGCTGTATATACAACCCCAATTCCATTGTAGTTGGGACGTTGTGTAAAACATAGATAAAAACAGAATACAATGATTTGCAAATCCTTCTCAACTTATATTCAATTTAATACACTACAAATACATGATATTTAATATTCAAATGAATAAACTTTATTGTTTTTTTGTAAATATTCAAATATTGCAAGTATTATGGGGCGAGGTTCATTATTTTGTAAACAACTGCGTGAGCAAATAGTCTAACAGTTTAAGAACACCGTTTCTCAACGTGCAACTGCAAGGAATTTAGTTATTTCATCATCTACAGTCCATAATATCATCAAAAGATTCAGAGAATCTGGAGAAATCTCTGCAAGAACGCGGCAAGGCCGAAAAACCAACATTGAATGACCGTGACCTTCGATCCCTCAGGCAGCACTGCATTAAAAACCAACATCATTCTGTAAGGGATATTACGACATGGGCTCAGGAACACTTCAGAAAACCATTGTCAGTGAACACAGTTCGTCACTCCATCTACAAGTGCAAGTTAAAACTCTACCATACAAAGCAAAAGTCATATACAGTGGTCCCAGAAGTTGAATCTGTTCAGATGAACAGATTCAACTTCTGGGATTTTCTTACCTGGATCATTGAGCATGCATCAAGACATATACAGTGGTTCTTGAAACTTTGTGAATTTTTTAGAATTTTCTACATTTTTGCCTAAATATGACCTAAAACATCATCAGATTTTCAAGTCCTAAAAGTAGATAAGAAGAACCCGTTAAACAAATGTGACAGAAATACTATATATGTTAATTTATTTATTGAGGAAAATAATCCAATATTACATATTAGTGAGTACCAAACCTCTAGGATTAGCAGTTAATTTGATGGTGAAATTAGAGTTAGGTGTTTCCAATCAATGGGATGACAATCAGGTGTGAGTGGGCACCCTGTTTTATTTAAAGAACAGGAATCTATCAAAGTGTATCATGGCATGAACAAAGGAGATTTCTGAGGACCTCAGAAAAAGAGTTGTTGACGCTCATCAGGCTGGAAAAGGTTACAAAACCATCTCTAAAGAGTTTGGACTCCACCAATCCACAATCAGACAGACAAAAGGAGGAAATTGAAGTCCCTTGTTACCCTCCACAGGAGTGGTCAACCAACAAAGATCACTCCAAGAGGGTGGCGTGTAATAGTTGGCGAGGTCACAAAGGACCACAGGGTAACTTCTAAGCAACTGAAGGCCTGTCTCACGTTGGCTAATGTTAATGTTCATGAGTCCACCATCGGAAGAACACTGAAAAACAATGGAGTGTATGGCAGAGATGCAAGGAGAAGGCTACTGCTCTCCAAAAATAACATTGTTGCTCATCTGCAGTTTGCTAAAGATCACGTGGACAAGCCAGAAGGCTATTGGAAGAATGTTTTGTGGACGGATGAGACCAAAATAGAACTTTTAAAAGAAAAAGCGTTATGTTTGGAGAAAGGACAACAATGCATTCCAGAATAAGAACCTTATCCCATCTGAGAAACATGGTGTTGGTGGTCCTGGCCCTGTTTTGCTGCATCTGGGCCAGGACGGCTTGCAATCATTGATGGAACAATGAATTCTGAATTATATCAGAGAATTCTAAAGGACAATATCAGGACATCTGTCCATGAACTGAATCTCAAAGAAGGTGGGTCCATGCAGCAAGACAACGACCCTAAGCACACAAGCCGTTTCCCATTGAAAATGTTTGGGGCATTATGAAGTGCAAAATACAACAACGGAGACCACGGACTGTTGAGCAGTGAGAAAGAATTCCACCTACAAAGCTTCAGCAATTAGTGTCCTCAGTTCCCAACTTGGAACATGTTGCATGAATCACATTCAAAATGAGTGAATATTTGCAAAAATCAATAACGTTTATGCGTTTGAACATTAAATATCTTGTCTTTGCAATGTATTCAATTGAATATGGGTTGAAAAGGATTTGCAAATCGTCATATTCTGTCTTTATTTATCCAAGAAAGTTGAACAGATTCAACTTCTTGGATTTTCTTACCTGGATCATTGAGCATGCATCAAGATGTCTTTATTTATGTTTTACACAACATCCCAACTTCATTGGAATTGGGGTTGTGTGTGTGTGTATATATATATATATATATATATATATATATATATATATATATATATATATACATACACACACATACATACATATATACATACATACATACATACATACATGCATACAGTGGGGCAAAAATGTTTAGTCAGCCACTGATTGTGCAAGTTCTCCTACGTATAAAGATGAGAGAGGTCTGTAATTTTCATCATATGTACACTTCAACTCTTCAACTATAAGAGACAAAATGAGAAAAAATCCAGGTAATTGTAAGATTTTTCAAGAAGTTAATTTACAATCATGGTGGAAAATAAGTATCTGGTCACCCACAAACACGCAAGATTTCTGGCTGTCACGGTGGTGTAACTTCTTCTTTAAGAAGCTCTTCTGTCCTCCACTCATTACCTGTACTAATGGCACCTGTTTGACCTTGTTATCTGTATAAAAGACACCTGTCCACACCTGTTTTCCCTATAAACCCTAGACCTTATGGCTACACAGAATCACATCTTCAATGACACCTGGCTAAAATTATTTCAGTCATATAATGTTTTCCTCTTTCATCGTTTAAATCCACAGAATTACTGTTCATTGAATTTTTTGATGAAAGTCATAGGAGATCATCAGGTATAGAAATACTCAAACTTGACCATCTGAGATCACATTTTTCCAGACTCCGATGGTTGATGTGAAAATTACTTTATGCTGCTGGTCTATGACTGCATGATTTTATCCATTGCACTGCTGCAACATTACCAGCAAAATATAAGGAATAAATGATCTAATAATACATACCATTAATTAAGCAAAGGATACAAAATAGGTAGGTTTGTATGTGTCCTTAATGATGTAGGCTAGACTTTTGGAGATGAGCTGAGTGTTCACCTTCAACCCTCGAATGATGATTTGCATCCTGGGCTTCAGGTAGAGGATACTGGTGTAAGCCTGAATAGGAGAAACACAAACACTCATTCATGCACTCACTGTCATGTTTAGTAAGCCAACCTTTTGAATTCTGAAGAATTCTGCTGGCTGGACTCTCACCCGCAGTGAATATTTGCTCTCAGGTGGATATGTGCCCTGCTCCTGCCTCTTGTACTGCTCTTTGGTGCTCTCATATGTGTCAACAGGAATCCGAATGTCGTAACGATCTTGTGTGAAGTCAAATTCTAATGCACCAGAAAATGTTCTGCAACAGAAGAAATCTTATTAGTAAAAATATCCAGTTCCTAAAAACAGTTTTTAGGGCATAAATAAAGTGGATTCAATTCAATTCAATTTCTCTACTGCTGTACAGTTCCTACATATAGCAGAAACCATTTATACAAAGCAACTTCCAACTGATTCAACCTTAGAAGATACAACTTAAGTACAGTGGTTCTTGAAAGTTTGTGAACCCTTTATAATTTTCTATATTTCTGAATAAATATGACTAAAAACATCATCAGATTTTCACACACGTCCTAAAAGTCGATAAAGAGAAGCCAGTTAAACAAATGAGACAAAAATATTATACTTGCTCATTTATTTATGGAGGAAAATGATCCAATATTACATATTAGTGAGAGGCAAAAGTATGTGAACCTCTAGGATTAGCAGTTAATTTGAAAGCAAAATTAGAGTCAGGTGTTTTCAATCAATTGGATGACAATCAGGTGTGAGTGGGCACCCTGTTTTTTAAAGAACAGGGACCTATCAAAGTCTACTATTCACAACATTTTTGTGGAAGTGTATCATGGCACGAACAAATGAAATTTCTGAGGTCCTCAGAAAAAGAGTTGTTGATGCTCATCAGGTTGGAAAAGGTTACAAAACCATCTCTAAAGAGTTTGGACTCCACCAATCCACAGTCAGACAGATTGTGTACAAATGGTGGAAATTCAAGACAATTGTTCCCTCCCCAGGAGTGGTCGACCAACGAAGATCACTCCAAGAGCAAGGCGTGTAATAGTTGGTGTAGCGTTAATAGCTGGATCAACAGTCATTCAATGTCTGAAACCCTCTATCTACCCTCTTTCCCCACCAAGTCAGAAACATTAACATTAACGGGCCAGATAACCTATGCATCTCGCCATCATAAAATAAGCCGATGTGTTAGTCTTAAAAGGATTTCTGACAGTCACCACCCCAGACTCACCCCTTCCCAAGAGAAATCTGGCCTAATTTCTGCAAAGAAAAACACAGCTCATTTTATTTTTACGACCCCTTTTCCAGCCTGGCTGGCGCCAGGAAGGACACCCCTGGAATTTATGACACAAGGACTTCAGCCTTTCTTTTAAAGACATACTTTTTAATAATAGTATCAAACTTTTGTTGGGAACAGATTATCTTTTATATATTTATTATATCTATATATCTATTACGACTCAATTAGAAAACACATGAGAACTGCTTCATTATAAGTCCAAACACACCAATATGTACCCTATCTCATACAGGGAGTTTGATCGGGGATATTCTTCATACTCCTATATATAATCATATATATATATATATATATATATATATGCATGTCACTGATTTCTCATGTATTTTCATATCTGTTTGTTTAATGTTTTAGTATAGTGACCATTCTATATGTAATATGGTCCAGTTTGTGTTATACTTAGAAATAATAGCATGTTTTCTCTACATGTATCGATCGCTCGTGTTTAATACCTGTTCACACTTATAAAAGAACAGAAATGTAAGTTGTTATTCAGAATGTACTGTATCCTACATCGGGTATTGATCGGATTATTATTTGTTTAAGGAATAGCAAATGTATGTACTGTAGTTAGAATGACTTAACGATGTCCTAGTTTAGAAATTCAAGGTGCCCTTGACTAAACTTGTAACTTTGAGGATTTTTGGTTCTTATGTGATACTTTTAGACATCCTAGATATGTAGAAATATATTAATCCAAGTTATAGATTCTGTAGCGGCCCATACCAACCTATGGTGAAATTAGCGGACATATCCATGAGAGGAGGGACTTGAGGCCGAATCAGCTTCTCATTGGCTAAGTCTAGGGCAAACCCCTTTTGCCCCGCCTCTGATCGCTTACGTCTGGAATATACAAAACCTTAGCACGGCTAACTTTTAGTCAGTTCTTTAGTTCTTTTGTTCGTTCCAAACTCTTAGTTCTTGGTGTTTTTAAGTTCGTTTTGAGTCTCGTTCCTTTGTCTAAGTTTCCTTTCTTTTGTTTTAGACTTCTTTACGTTTTATTTGATGTATAAGTTTTCTTTGTTCAGCAGTTCAGCAGTTCGGTAGTGCCGAATTAGAAACTAAGTCGATGAAAGTAGTGAAAAAACCATCTAGCAAAGATCTTCAAGTTTGACCACTTCGTATATCCTAGTTTTCCAAGTCTTTTGAAGCTGGTGGTGCTAGGTGGCGTCAACTCCACTTTTACCTGTGGCCAGGGTAGAAATCTGAGTTGGATGCACGCAAACTTCGAGAACCGGTGGACCACCACCACCAAAGCTGGGAAGAAAGCCAAGGTGCGGCCCGCAACACATCTGTGGCTCAATGGGCTGCTTATCAGCAATAACCGAGAAGCTCTGCATCATCCAGAAGCTCTCTGAACAGCCGCGTCAGATCTGAAGATAGGACCGCCGCCGTTCCCCCATGTGTCTTCTGACAACAGGCAAAGGCCTGGTCCCATTCCATCTCCTTGACGTGAGCCCCAACAAAAAGGCAAGTACCGCTTGTGTGGCTTGATTTGGGTCCCTGATTCTCAAACCTTGCGTTTAATTTTAAACCACGCTTCAACGTAGACTTATCCACGTCTCAGTAGTTTCCACCATACTATTCACGTTTAATTTGTGGTACTAGTAATTCACTGCATCGTAACAAACTAGTTCATAACGTTGCCTCTGGGTAATTACTGTGCGACTGATAAGTTGCACATAGAATCATCTTGTTTCTGATTTTAATACTGTGATATGTACGTTTGCCATCATTTCCTGATTTTAATACTGTGATATATACATGTTCGCCGTCATTTCTTGATCTTAACTCTTTGATACCTGTGTTATTACATCAGATAGTCTGTTGGTATTGCCTTGTTTTCAGTTAATAAACTTGTTATAACCTTTTGAATTTACCACTTTGTGTGAGAGAGTTTTCATTCAAACAAAGGTCGAGAAAAATAACCTTGAATTCACTATTCAGACTTAGACTGAAGTCGCCCATATCGACTTCCGGATCAATTCTGCTTTCCCCTTTTTAACTGGTTTTTCGGATCCACCAGCCCCAAACAATCTGGTGGGACCCGTTTGTTCATTAAAAATTAATCAATTTAAAGTGTAGTCGTATTTTGCTACATTGGTGAGGCCTGTGAAACGTGGTGGTAGTATCATGGTTTGGGCCTGTTTTGCTGCATCTGGGCAGGATGGCTTGCCATCATTGATGAAACAATGAATTCTGAATTATATCAGAGAATTCTAAAGGAAGATGTCAGAACATCTGTCCATGAACTGAATCTCAAGAGAAGGTGGGTCATGCAGCAAGACAATGACCTGAAGTACACAAGCCGTTCTACCAAAGAATGGTTAAAGAAGAATAAAGTTAATGTTTTGGAATGGCCAAGTCAAAGTCCTGACCTTAATCCAATGGAAATGTTGTGGAAGGACCTGAAGTGAGCAGTTAATGTGAGGAAACCCACCAACATCCCAGAGCTGAAGCTGTTCTGTACGGAGGAATGGGCTAAAATTCCTCCAAACCGGTGTGCAGGACTGATCAACAGTTACAGGAAACGTTTAGTTGCAGTTATTGCCACACAGGGGGGTGACGCCAGATACTAATATGAAAAATATGTAATATTGGATCATTTTTCTCAATAAATAAATGACTCAGTATAATATAATTGTCTCAATAGTTTAACTGGGTTCACTTTATCTACTTTTAGGACTTGTGTGAAAATCTGATGACGTTTTAAGTCATATTTCTGCAGAAATTCTAAAATTTCTAAAGGGTTCACAAACTTTCAAGTACGACTGTAATTGCTGGTAACAATACATGCTCAAGAACCCAATCTGGGGACTTGAAACTCTTGGAATTTTGGCCAAGTACCTAAACCACAACAAAGCTGCAGCCCACATGACAGTTCTTCTTCATTAATTAAGAAATACTTTCAATAAATGTGAATGCCTGTAAGCCCTGAACAAAAATAGTTGCTCATATTCAACATACCTTTTGTAATGTACAACTGGCTAGAATAAAAAAACCCTTATATCGATAAAGACTTCCTTTAAACCATTGTACTACACACACACCTAAACAGACAGAATGTTTCTCTCTTCTTTGTGTAATAGTGAGTCTACAAACCAATCCCCGGTTTAACTTTTGCCAGTATCACATTTTTATTCACTGAACGCATAACATGACCCAGACGCTCATCAATAATATTAAATAACCCCCCTGGGCTCGAGGCTCATTAATAAACCCAACTTTAACCCCTAAACAAATTCACAATCCCAAAATACGCAATGACCGAATAATTAATCTAACAAACATAACAAAGCAAAGAATAGTCCAGTGTACACAACGCGATCAGAAGATACTCAGAAGACAAGAAACAGAGACAAGAAACAAAGAGAGAGAGTCTAATCTAATGCAATCTAAGGTGAGCAAAAAACAAGTAGGCATGGTGGCCTCAACTTTAAACCCCGTATAGCTCGCAACATCCGTCTTCTGTGTAAATGCTGAGATATTCCCATTGCAAACACGCCAAGTCCAACCACAAACGTTGTTTCCACATCCCTGATATGATGGTCAAAAAACTACGGGCTGTATCAAAATCTCAAAAAGAAAAGAGAAAAACCACCGGCGGGCGAGGACACAACCCCCCCCCAAAAAAGTAATTTCTCAGAGTTGAAAAAAATACCGTCAGACCTACACATCCAAAAAGCTCTCTCCTTGCTTCCACCATTCTCATCAGGTGCAAACAAACCTCTCTCTTCCAAAATGACAGTAACTTCTGCTTTATATTAGAGTCTGCTCTCATTGGTAGCCTAGTCTCCCCAAGGAGGTGCCATGAAAGAAACACTGCGCTAATGCCTCCATTCACAGCGGGGCATTTTCTAAATGTCTTTTGGGGAAAGAAAAAGAACTTTGGATAAATGTAAATCTATACATCACATTTCCAATGTAATGCGAGTTTGTCACAATACATGTTTTACTTACAATTTGTGCTTTCCTGTATATTATACTGTACTTGTCCAGATCGCCCGAGACTTGAACTTGTTGTGCCCCTCCTCACCGCCGGAGGGTGACCCAGACAAGGACATTTGCGGTGCTCTGCCGGATTGTGGAGCGCCCGAAGGAGAAGCTAGGGCCCTGAAAAGGATTGCTATCAGGTGTGCTACACACTATTTAGGCAGGGTCCTAGCTCTCCTTCAGTGTGCATCATAGTTCTGGTATAAGCTCCCTTTTGACTGTTGCGGTGGTTGGTGTATATCCTCCGTCTTACATTACTTAATCCTTCAGATCTCCCAAATCTATGTGTCATTTAACAGTAGCCCACTATATTATCGTTTTGTTGCTACGCCCGGGTAAGTCAACGTTTGATGTGAAACCCGGCTATGTTAAAGTGTTGCAGTAAAGCCAGATAAGTTAACGTGGTGCAGGGTAGCTCGGTTAAGTTTACGTTTGCTGTGAAGCCAATTTATGTTTTTTGTTTAATGGTGAAGCCAGTGGGTGTCTGTCTTTGAAAGCTATTTCGTCTAATAAAGACAAGCATGGTGATATCTGTAGAACCTGCATACGTCTCCTCCTTGCCCATAGGCCCCCGACGTGACAGAATGACCCGCCAAACAAAGTCGACGGCAGGTTTTCGTGCTACCCGGGTTGATGCACTGAGGGTTCAGCTGCCGGAAAAATGGACGGAAACCCCCGTCAATGTGGCAAATTTTTCCGGCAATGGTCAGCTTACTTGCGCCAGTTTCCCCATTTTGACCGCCTGGTTTTCCATAGCTGGCACCTCACAGGCAAACCGCATCAGTGGGTGGATACAAACTGGCCTAAGTTGATGTTGGGGATCAGTGACCAGCTCGTAGAAAAGCTGCGGGATAGGTATTGTGTCCCCGCTAAAGACGAGCAGGAGTTCCCCAACAGACCACGATTGCCCAGGTTTGCTGGTCATTTGCTGGACCCCCAGCTTATTAGCAGCCAGAAGGTTCTGGTTAAGCACCGGTCAGCATCCAATAGCCCTATATTTGGGTCTGCTAGTTTCGGAACTGAGCACCCCGCGCTCATAATCTCCATAGATGAGCAAGTAGCGCCCCGTAGCGCTACATCCGAGCCGTTAAAGCTCTATCGCCCAGTAGCTGGGTCCACTAACACCATAGCCGAGCATGCCACGGCAGTTAGCTTGGTAGACGAGCCGTTAGTGTCCCGTAGCTCACTATCTGAGTTGTTAGAGCTCCATAACCCAGTCTTTCGGCCCATGAGCCCTGTAGCTGAGTACGCCGTGTCGGTTAGCTCTGTAAATGAGCCGTTAGCAACCCGTAGCCCAGCATCGACACAGGTAAAGCTCACTAGCCCGGTTTCCGGGTCCGCTAGCCCCGTATCAGAGCACATCGCGCTCATAAGCTCCATAGATGAGCAAGTCGCGCCCCGTAGCGCTATATCTGAGCCACTAAAGCTCTATCGCCCAGTAGCTGGGTCTGCTAACACTATAGCCGAGCACACCGCACCAGTTATTAGATAGATAACCTTGTGTCTAAGTAGGTGAGCTCTGCGTTTGAACGTGCTAGCTCAGAAATCAAGCACAAAGCATTAGATGTTTGTGTTTCTGAACTCGCTAGCTCAGTATTGGAGGCGATAGCATCAGAGGTTGGTGTGATACTACACGCTAGCTCAGTAGTAGAGCCGCAAGCGTCTTGTGGTTCAGTGTCAGAACACGCTAGCTCAGTAGTTGAGCTGATAGCGTCTCAGCGTTTCGAATTCTGAACAAGCGAGCTCCTTAGATGAGTCGATGGCGTTGTGTAATTGTGTGTCAGAACCCGCTAGCTCGATACGTGAGCTGATGGTGTCTTGTAGCTTAGTCTCTGAACATGCTAGCTCAGTACTAGAGCCAAGAGCGTCAGATGATTGAAAACTCAGAGCACGATAGCTCAACGCCAGGACCTCTAGCTTCGTGTTAAGTTTAGCAGCAGAAGGCACTAGCTCTGTACCTGAGTCGCCAGCACCTAATGACCTTATGTACGAGCATGTTAACTTCACTGTAGACATAGATTCAATAGCGTCCGGTAGTTTGGTGTCTGCACACATCACTCGGACATTCGCGCTGACTCCCGTGCCTCGGACATTTGCGCCGAGGAGGTCCATTCCAGTTCCCGTGCCGAGGAGGTCCATTCCAGTTCCCGCGCCGAGGAGGTCCGTTCCAGTTCCTGTGCCAGAGCCACAGGCTGTTTGCTCCCCAAAGGACCAGCAGGAGGCCATGTGTTTCATGGAGGTCCCTGTGTCAAGGACTGTTTGGTTCACCTCATTCCCCCCCAGGCTCTGCCCGGAGAGGAAGCCTCCAAACAGGACAGTGGGGTCCGAGGGGCCCTTCAATAAGGAGCCCTGGCTTCATCTTGGGCTCCTTGGGGGGGGGGTAGACATGTCACAGATCGCCCAAGACTTGAACTTGTTGCGCCCCTCCTCACCGCTGGAGGGTGACCCGAACAAGGACATTTGCGGTGCTCCGCCTTATCTTGGAGGGCCTGAAGAAGACTCTTGTGTAGCATGACGTACCATGGTCATAAAGGAACAACAATTATTCTCACTGTATGTGTACACTAATGTTAAAAAGTTTTAAAATATAATTTTCAGTTTTATTGAAATTCTTGCAGATACCACTATTATAGTGTATAAAAGTGGTATCACAGCATTTTTCAGCAAGTTAAGGCAAATTTATGTCTATAGCACTTTTTACAATCGAGCACTGGCTAAAAGCAGGTTTACATATACCCCCAATGCCCTTACTGAGCAAGCCTAGAGTAAGAAGTACTCCTTAAAGGTTAAGCACGAAACCTTGGAAAGACCAACATGTAAAAAGAGACCCAACCTCCTTGGGCAGCCTAGATTTTATATGCAAGAAGTTACCTAATTAATGTGTTTATATATGTTTATAATAATTTTCATACACAGAAGCTAAATATACAAATTAAAGAGAGAACATATTAAAATATATAAAATAAAAGAAAACATAATAATATATAGACTATATATTGTCAATGTAGTTGAGTTGGTGGATAGCATATTGCAGTATACTCTGTTCTACCTCTAGTTTATCCTACAGCAAGACAGTGATACAGAGCAAGGTGTGCTTACTCATATTCCCATTATAGAGCCTTACAACACTCAGCATCTACTCCCGTTCCTAGACATACTCTACAGAGATCTCATCCCTAATGACGAGAGAGCTCTTAGTCTAGATGATTTAACAAAATATGTGGTAATCTGGGATAACGTGAGTTTCCACCACTCAAACATCATCAGGCAATGGTTTATGACCACAACAGGATGCTAATGGAATTTCTCCTTATACTTATGCTTGTTTCCTATTTTAATGCTTCTGATTTTGTATTTTCTCCTGTGTGCAATGAAGTGTTATGGCAGTTTTTTTTTTCTGTATTACATTGACATGGTCTGTCAATAAATTACTGTACAGACAGTAAAATCAATGAATGTGAATCCTGTCAAATCTTTTGCAATCAATCTCCCACATACAGTAATATGTAAGTTTCTACAGTTTAACTTAATATATGCTACATACAAAAGTACCCCTTGCATTTTCAATCATTGTCATCAAAACCTGAGCATCAGAAAACATTTTCAGAGTGTACTGATATATGACAACATGACTAAACATTTTGACTGTCTTGTTCGTAATCAATGACCCAACAAATTGTAATTCTGATGACACTGACATATTCACTGACATAAATACTTACTTTTGGGGCATGAACTAAGCATTTTCAACAAGTTCCTGGCTTTTGCTGGTAATCCAGTATGTGGTGCTGTTTGTACTAAATGTTTTGAGAAATGCACTTATTGTTGTGCAACTGTTCATTCTGATTCGAGAAATGTACCAAAGTGACTGACAAAAACTGTAAAGCGCATTACGCCAAATAGGAGTTGACGCATGCGTGATTGCGCTGAGCAGACCCACACTGCAAAAGTGAGTCAATGCTGGCCTCTAGCAGCAAAATCATGACTCCTAATAGTACCTCCCCAGGGGCGCCGCCCCTGAGTGCTCCTAAAAACTCCCTTAGCCTGTCTGACACACTCAGGATTAAGCGTCTGACAGACAGGGTGGGTCCAGATACAGAGGATGAGCCTTCAAGGAGGTGCTGAATTTGAGGGCGGGCCAAGGCGAGCAAGGCACAAGGCTCGGTTCAGTCATGAGCGGCTCAGGGGCAGAGCTCAGTGCTGGCGGCTCAGGGGTGGAGCTTGGCGCTGGCGGCTCAACGAGGCCCAAGAAAAAGGTCGGTGCGAGTCGCCTGGCTGGGTGAACAGATGCCAACGACCTCGGCACCAGAGTCAATGAAGGTGCCAACAGCACGAGAGTGGGCACAAATGTCAGTGACCACGGCATGGGGACTGGTACAAAAGACCATGGCACAGAGATTGGTGCTAACGACCACGACACAGGGACCGGTACAAAAGACCGTGGTGCAGGGATCGGCGTTAACGACCGGTGTGCAGAGTTCGGTACTGAAGACCATTTTGCAGGGGTTGATGCTAATGACCTGTGTGCAAGAGGCTCAGGTACAGAGCTATCGTCCTCAGGAGCTAGAGCTGGGCGGCTCTAGCTGCTCAGGTAGGGAACAAACGTGCTCAGGTACAGTGCTAATCGGTGTGGCGAACTCAGGTATGGAGCTGGGCGGTGCTAGCCGCTGAGGTACGGTGCTAATAGGGGCGGTGAGCTCAGGTACGGAGCTGGGCGGCGCTAGCTGCTCAAGTATGGAGGTTATGTGCTCAGGTACGTTGCTAAGGGGGCGCGGTGAGCTCAGAAACGGACCTGGGCGGAGCTAGCTGCTCAAGTACGGAGCTTACGTGCTCAGGTACGGCGCTAATGTTAATTAGAAGAGACTGTTAATTAGTGCAGTGTCCTTTTCTAAAAGCGATTGTGTAGGAGGAAGGGTGACGGTGCGAGAGGGAGAAGGCGGGGCGAGCCTCACACCGAGCGAGCGGTTATCAGAGGGACAGTTAAAGTCTCAGAATTTTTTCATATCCTTCTGCCAATGTGTATCTTTCCTGAACATCACAGAGCCATTTTCAAAGGACCTTTCTATCCATGGTAAATTCTTTGTATTACCATGAACTACTAGTAGTGGAATCATCCTGGAACAGCCGCTATTATTCTAAAGGAATCAAAACTACTACAGTTGATGTCAGGTGGGAGTATGTCAGCCTGCTGTATGATCTGCAAGGTGACTGAAGGTCGTACAGAAGGACTTATAAGGGTTATTCCAAAGGGGCTGATCACTTACCCAAAACCAGGTTTTTTACCAATTACATTTTCATAATTGAAAATAATTTTATTAATTTAATGTTGAGGGATATAATGTGTAAATACACGTGGAGACAGTTAATTTAAGGTTACATTATTTTAATGTAATATCCTATATAATAGAATGCAATATCCTATGTAATATCCTATGTACAGTGCCTTGAAAAAGTATTCGGCCCCCTTGAACTTTTTAACCTTTTGCCACATTTCAAGCATCAAACATAAAAATATGAAATTGTAATTTCTTTGTGAAGAATCAACAACAAGTGAGACACAATCATGAAGTGGAACAAAATTTATTGGATATTTTAAACGTTTCTAGAAATAAAAAACTGAAAAGTGGGGCGTGCAAAATTATTCGGCCCATTTACTTTCAGCGCAGCAAACTCACTCCAGAAGTTCAGTGAGGATCTCTGAATGATCCAATGTTGACCTAAATGACTGATGATGATAAATAGAAAACCCACCTGTGTGTAATCAAGTCTCTGTATAAAATGCACATGCTCTGTGATAGTCTCAGAGTTCTGTTTAAAGTGCAGAGAGCATCATGAAGACCAAGGACAACACACCAGGCAGATCTGAGATACTTTGTGGAGTTGGAGAAGTTTAAAAGCCGGATTTGGATACAAAAAGATTTCCCAAGCTTTAAACATCTCAAGGAGCACTGTGCAAGCGATCATATTGAAATGGAAGAAGTATCAGACCACTGCAAATCTACCAAGACCTGGCCATCCCTCTAAACTTTCAGCTCAAACAAGGAGAAGACTGATCAGAGATGCAGCCAAGAGACCCATGAACACTCTGGATGAACTGCAGAGATCTACAGCTGAGGTGGGAGACTCTGTCCATAGGACAACAATCAGTCATACACTGCACAAATTTGGCCTTTATGGAAGAGTGGTAGAAGAAAGCCATTTCTCAAAGATATCCATAAAAAGTCTCGTTTAAAGTTTGGGAGACACCCCAAACATGTGGAAGAAGGTGATCTGGTCAGACTAAACCAAAATCGAACTTTTTGGCCACAATACAAAACGTTATGTTTGGCATAAAAGCAACACACCTCATCACCCTGAACACACCATCCCCACTGTCAAACATGGTGGTGGCAGCATCGTGGTTTGGGCCTGCTTTTGTTCAGCAGGGACAGGGAGCCAAATACAGGACCATTCTGGAAGAAAACCTGTTGGAGTCTGCAAAAGACCTGGGATGGAAATTTATCTTCCAACAAGACAATGATCCAAAACATAAAGCAAAATCTACAATGGAGTGGTTCACAAATAAATGTATCCAGGTGTCAGAATGGCCAAGTCAAAGTCCAGACATGAATAAAATCGAGTATCTGTGGAAAGAGCTGAAAACTGCTGTTCACAAACACTCTCCATCCAACCTCACTGAGCTCGAGCTGTTTTGCAAGGAAGAATGGGCAAACATTTCAGTCTCTCGATGTGTAAAACTGATAGAGACGTACCCCAAGCGACTTGCAGCTGTAATCGTAGCAAAAGGTGGCGCTACAAAGTAACGCAAGGGGGCTGAATAATTTTGCACGCCCCACTTTTCAGTTTTTTATTTCTAAAAAAAGTTTAAAATATCCAATAAATTTCATTCCACTTCATGATTGTGTCCCACTTGTTGTTGATTCTTCACAAAAAATTACAATTTCATATCTTTATGTTTAAATCCTGAAATGTGGCAAAAGGTTGAAAAGTTCAAGGGAGCCGAATACTTTTGCAAGGCACTGTAATCTGATTATTCAATTACTGAACTCCAGTCTGTCCCTAGTATGATATCTTTCTTGACATTTACTCAGACATTTTTTTTCTTCACTCTCTCCCTCACCATCTAAGCACTCTCACCTGTGGAGGTTCCAGATAATGATCCTGGTTCCATTAGATCTAGGGCTGAAAGGCTCACTGATCACGTTGAGCTCACACAGCAGCTCCTCTTTAGTGTTAAACAAAGAGTACCTCAGGATATCTTGTAGACTCTCATCATACTCCTGTGCACAACTAAGTGACACACAAGGTCAAGGAGCAAACAGTAGAACCCTTATATAAAGCCATAAAAATGGCTATGTTTTCCTTGCACCAGCTCCTTTTTTAATTGATTTCTCACACACCCCGTTATACACCCAGTTTTCTTCCCGTGTTTAGTATAAAGGATATCAGTGTCTCCAGAGGCCTTGAACATGACGATAGGTACTATGACATTCTCTGCATTTTTCTTTTGAAGGTAGGTCTGAGACAGGAGTCCGACACACATGATGTCTGCTTTCTTTGAGAACACGATGGCATCCTTCCCCAAGCGCATGGAGCCCGACTTAAATCCATTTCCATACAGACCTACTGGGACGTGACCTCTTACTGTCTTCTTATCACTGAAGCCGAAACTGAGAAATAGAGAGAGAATGAGTGTATGAGGGATCACATCATGTTACATGACATTACTTTAACAAAAATGAGTAGATATCCTTGGCCTAAGCAGCTTATACTGTAGTTAACCTGAGCAGTTGAGTTACAAGTCTTAATCTCAGACTCCAAGCCCTAAACAGTTTGGCAGACTGAATTCACATCCTTCGGATTAACTGTAATCACTGAACCTTAATCACTGAGATTACATTTATATTTATTCATTCAGCAGATGCTCTTATACACAGCAAGATACCATTGATAAAATGTTAAATCCCAGCAGTTGTGGGTTAAAGGCCTTGGTCAAAGGCCTAATAGTGGCAGCTTGGCAGTGCTGGAGCTTAAATCCTGGATCTTCTACTCAATCAATCTCACGTCACGTCAATGCCGGTTTAGCGTAATCAATTCTCCTGACACGCATGTCTTTGGACTGTGGGAGGAAACTGGAGTAAACCCGGAGTAAATCCACACAGACACGGGGAAGACCCACACAGAAAGGACCCAGGCCTGGGATTGAACCCAGGACCTTCTTCTTGCTATCCACTGAGCCACTGTGCCGCCCAAGCAAGCTATGCAATTGAAATGTATGACACCATGTACCACCATGTAGAACACTGAAAATGGTGACTGACTGATTGTGTCATGTGTTACACTTATATTTGTACATTCATGTGACTAACTAACAATTAGAAACCTATAGTTGGAGTTACTGTAATTAAACAAACAATTACAAGTTGCTTGGGAAAGTCTTGGCAGCAAATGCAGCTGATTTGGAATCTCTATGGGTAACAGTCACTGTCTGTCAGCCCTACCTGAGCATTTTGTGCATCTTGTCATAATCCATGCCTGCTCCATTATCCATGAAGATGAGGCAGTCCTGTTCTTTAACCACTGTTTTATCAATCCAGAACTGCTTGGCCCTGACATCTGGATCATAAGCATTGTCTGTGAACAAGAACAGTGAAGTCAAAAGTCAAACTTATTTCTACAGTTCCTTGTATAAAAGAGGATTGGCTAAAAGCAACTTTAAAACTATCTAGACCCACAGCACCAGCTGTGCAAGCCTACAGCAAGGAAAAGCTCTCTAAATGTGATGAGGAAGAAATCTTGGGAGGATCAAAGTTCCCCTAAAGTTCTTCAAACGAGGTCTAATTATAGCCCAACGTCTCCTGTGCTGCTACAACAGCCTTCACTCTTCTGAGAAGCTTTCCAATGCTGAGTTCAATAATTCCTTTCTCACAGTTAGTATTTCAATTCATCCCAAAGGTGTCTGATCCAGTTAAGGTTATTGTGCAACAATCCAAGCTCTCCATTAAGGCATGGAAACCATTTCTTCATGTTTTAGGATGACAGGACAGAAAGTTGAAGACGTGCGTGTGTATATATAGTAATGCTGCCTTTTTACGTGAAATCCAATTATATGGTTTCATCTTTGCGTGACTGGCAGAACAGAACCTAGATTAGCCAAAACAACTTCAACTAAAGCTACACTAGCTACTGTGCTAGCTAGCATATATACTAACCAAACTACATGCAAGACAACCTATTATTGGGCATTTTCTCCATTAAACACAGCAGTTACCCCGGGTTGTGTTTAATTCTATCTGGTTTAGTTTTTGTGTCAGAGCAGAGAAATCGGCAAACCGGTAAACCTCGCCCTCTCACTTCCTTACCCCAATAAAGTGTTAGTGTTAAGATCAGTTTAGGAAGATGAATCCCCTGATAAAGCAGCTTTAAATTGTATTATGTGAACTGTTTTTATAAACACTGCTGAGCAAAGCTGATCACTAATGGACTTATCACTTCATGTAAATCCATGTTCAGTCTAGTTTTAATTCAAGTCTCTAGTGTGCACCTCCAAGTTAAGTCTCTTGTAAGCAGGTGTGAGTCAGGTCTCTTGTAAGCAAGTCCAAGTTGAGTATTTAATCTTTGGTGTGTGATTAGTAAGTTGAGTCTGAGTCAAGTCTCTAGCATGTAAGAATAACTCGAATCTCTAGAAAGCAAGTCATGGGTCAAGTCTCAAGTTTGCACATAAAGAGTCGAGTGTCAGGTCTCTAGTATACAAGTCCAAGTCGAGTCTCAAGTCTCTAGTAAGTGAGACTATCTAGACCCACATGTCTAGCATGCAAGTCTGAGTCGTGTCTCAAGTCTCTAGCATATGATTACAGAGCTGAGTCTCGTGTCTCTAGGATGCAAGTCCAAGCTGAGCCTCTTGCAAGCAAGTCAAGGGTTAAGTCTCTGGTCTCTAGTTATGTCTCTGGTCGATCAGTGAGTCGAGTCCAAGTTGAGTATCAAGTCCCTTGAAAGTGAGTCCGAGTCGAGTCTCAAGTCTCCTGTAAGCGAGTCTGAGTCAAGTCAGAGTTGAGTCTTGAGTTTCTAGTGATCACTCTGAAACTGCTATGGATGTGAGTATGACACCTTCCACAATAGAACAAATACTGTGACAAAGGTCAATATAAAATAAATTAATTCTGCCAAAAATCTGTGGAGTAACGCAGCATTCATATTTTGTCCAAGCATGCCCAAACCTTTGCATAACACTGTGGATTACTCATCATCACCACACACATCAGTAATCTCAAGCTAGTTAGGAACATCGTGTTACAAAAACAGAGCCTAATAAATCATCAGGGCTGACTCACCAATCAGTTCAGCAATAGCGCTGAAGGGCCAGGTGTGACTGGTGGAGTTTGTGTGCAGGTACTTCGAATTAACCTTAAAGAGGGAAACAGAACAGAATCATTCCAGTCCAGAGTTTATTGAGAGCTCTATAAACTTTTAGAGATCTGTAATACACTGTCAGTGTTTTGGTAGTTACTCCAAAAAGTAATCCATTACTGATTACTCATTATTTAACTAAAATTGTAATGGGATTACTTTACTCATTACTTTAATTTGAATTTACATTCAAAAACCCATACAAATATACTGGAATTAAATCTACAAACCCATCAGAAAAGTACAAAAATGATAGACAATATTTCTTTGCAAAGTTTATAGAAAACAAATGTAGCAGTAGCAGCAACATTAAACATATATAACATTAATTTCACTATAATTGATGTGGGTTTGAGTAGAAAACCTACAGTCATGTTGATGAATGTTGACCTTAGCACACCATAACTTGATTGAGTGAGAATAGCTGAAGAAAAACAACAACTGAGTAATGAGCTCTAAACCCTTAATACCCCACAGAGCCAAATAGCCCTAAACCAGAAATACTGGTTTAGGGTTTAGGTTAACAGCCAAATCCTTGCATCAAATAAGCCAACAAGTTTGTTTACGAACTTCCACCTTTCTTGTT
Organism: Ancistrus triradiatus; assembly: GCA_025084515.1. NCBI lineage: Eukaryota > Metazoa > Chordata > Actinopteri > Siluriformes > Loricariidae > Ancistrus > Ancistrus triradiatus. The sequence goes on along the minus strand of JAJAGP010004562.1, from coordinate 22,349 downwards.
ATGCTACGGTTCGCCATGTTAAAGGGGCCGGCGAACCGTTAAAAAACAAAATATATTTTAAATATTTTATTTGATTTGATTTAGGACACAAGTGCGGTTATCTCCAGATGGAAGTAATGAATCAAAAAGGGATAAATTAACAGGCTTGTCATTGGTGCGGGACCCAGGACTCGACCCCCCGATCTCTAGTGTCGCAGGCGAGTGTAATCCCGGTTTGCCACGCCACCTGACACTAGGACACTAGGACACAGGGGAAAGAGCAGTTAAGCCTAACAGCAGACAATGGAACTGCCTATTGCGGACTCAAAATAAGGTTTGACACCGTCTAATAAGAACGACGGGAACCAGGGAAATACAAGGACACGCGCCGATGGGCAGTGCATCCTAAAACAAGAATATTTAAGTGAATAATTCCAAAAGTAAAATGCGGATGGCAAACAACAGTCCTCGCATCCGGAGGTCAAACGCGGGCGCTTCATAGCCAAGCTCTGCAAGAGCTCGGCAGCGCCGGGAAACACTGAGGTGCGCAAAGGGGGCGTGTGCGCAGTGCCCAGAAAGCACTCGGAGAGGCGAGATGAGGAGAAGGTTAGAAAAGGAAGAGACACTTTCCCTTACCTAGCGCGTACGCCCTAACTGGATTACTTCAAGCCTTGCAGCTCTACTCGACCCGCCTTCTTTGCAAGACGGGTCGTGCCTTTATTCTCTACCAGAAGAAAGGGCAAGAGGAGTGTCCTCTCCGAACCTCTAACATTTATTATTATTATTATTATTATTATTATTATTAATATTATTTTTATTATCATCATCATTATCATCATCATATATGCTGCTACTGTTCATTTGTGTGCACATTTTATATTTTTTACAATAATCCCAAATCTAAAACAAAATTTTCCAAAATCCCACTGTTACGATTCACCTATGTAAAAGCAAACCGTGGAATTTAAAAATGGAAGGTTTTTTTTTTTTTTAGGACAAAAAGTGCCAGAGTTCCATATGGAACTAAATAAAAAGAAAACTAAACAGTAATCAAAGAAATTAATAATAAGGAAAAGTGTGGTGTGTGTAGGGGATATGAACACACGCACACAAAACAAAACAAAAGCAGTGGCTGGGGATCAAACCCTGGGAGTGGACATCAGTGATAATTGCGCTAAACCACTCAGCCACTGAACAAAAGACTCAAAAACCCCCAAAAAAGGGGGCGCTGATAGTGTACAGCTCACCAGGCTTCGCTGCACTATCAGCGTAGCTCTGCTACGCAAAGAGCGCAGATGGGGCAGCACATGCACACAGCGGCAGGCACCTGTTTGGAGGCTAGCGATGGCGAAGCGGAATGACGGTTCTGCCACAAACCAAAACTAAAACCAAAGCAAAAGCGGCAGGACAATCCGGACGCCAATAAATACGTGGGACGAGACTGATCAGCAGTACAGCGTCCCACGGAAGCATTGTCGTGGGGGAGGCGCCAAGTCCCTCGATCGCGAAGAGGGGGTGAACAAGGAAGCCCAAAAGAGGCAGCTGGCGAGTGAGGAAGAAGGCAGGGGACTTGCCTCACCGCAGCAAGTGAGCCAAAGCCGCCGAGGAGATGGGGAGGCCATGAGGACGGCAAATAGGGGCGAATAACGGGATCCTTGCCCTACACTATTTCCTACACGCTGAAGGTTACCTCGGGCCTCTAAGCCATACTATTACTACTAGCTGCTTTCCCTACACAAAAAAAATAAACCGCCAAAGGGGCCACGTCAGCATGCAAAACAAAATGGGTAGTCTCCAAGAATGCTGAAGATGTGACAACCTGGTGTTCTCAGAAGCGTGCTTATAAAGGTGAGCTTGCAGGTGTTGCGAATCCTTCAATAAGTGCCCATTAGCTTGGGCTCGTGCGTGCTGCCGCAAAACCGATCCAAGGCGTTTCTGTTGAGCCAATGCTGCCATCTAGTGTTGGCGCATGTCTCCTGACACCCATTACCAGAGAAAGAATCATAAAAGCTGAAAGGAAAACTGATAACGAAGGTGAACGAGGAAACAAAACTGAAAGTAACTCTTCAGATGATCTTCATCTGCACTGACAGTATGTTTCCTATTAAAGATTCATTTGACTTTCACAATCTAAATCTATTATGTTCTTTAAATGATGCACTATATAATGTCAAACTCACTGAGGCAGAAAGTCAGTAACATCCGAAGTACCTCACAGTTAGTTTTTTTTTGTCTTAGAGTTCTCCTCCCCAATATAATCATGTAAACATCACTATATAATTTTATATAATATGTAGCAATACGCATTGAAATAACTTATTTACAAATCACTTATTTGCTTATTTACAAAGAACATATTTAAGTTGCCAATAAATTTGGTGTCATCATTGTCCATAGCTTGTTTTTAATGATGACTACAATAAGTAAATATTTCTGAAGGAAACTTGATTTGATTTTGTTTAGTGATTCATTGGAGTAGGCTATTTCTTCTGCTTTTATAACTGTGCTTTAAACTCATATGTTCTTGTAAAGCTAATGTAGTAAATTCTGAGATAAGCACATATTTATTGACTACAGTGCAAATTCATACTGAAACCACCTTCATAATAGTTCTCAATTACTCTGTTAGCTGCATAGGAAGGCTATACACATATACAGCCATGTAAATTCTGATATTACTTGTCGACTATTAAATTTATTCCATTTAGGCTCATGTCAGAGCTTCTTTTAACTCCACAAAAAGTTTTGATACCACATTTATTAAAGACAGTAGCTATATAAACCCATTATGTTCCTGGGCCAGTGCTTTGGGGTCATTAGTAAAGCTTTACTCTTCTGCTCCACTGCTTCCCCTTTTGTCTTTGCACAGGAAACAGAAAACGACTCAAAAATGGTATTACATAAAATAGGGAGGATATTACTGCTTTTCTACCACAGCTGGTTTGACTCCCTCTACGTGAACCATTTTGGAGCGTGTTCAATTGTGTGCACAAATTATTTTCTGTACAATAATCCCAAATCTAAAACAAATTGTTTTAAAATCCCATCATCTGAGAAGGAATCATAGAAACTGAAAGAAACCATGATAACCAGTGTGAACAAGGCAACAAAACTGAAAGTAACTGAAAGATGATCTTCATCTGCACTGACAGTACATCTCCAATTAAAGATTAGTTTGACTTTCACAACATAAAACTATTGTTCTTTAAATGACGCACTTCATACTGCCTTCTGTTTTTTCACAGGATACAGAAAATGACTCAAAAATGGTTTTAAATAAAATAGGGAGGATATTACTGCTTTTCTTCCACAGCTGGTTTGACTCCCAAAAGGTGAACCATTTTGGAGCATGTTGCGAATGTGAAACGCTTTTAATTTTAATACTTAATAATCTGTTAAACGACTGTACAAACATACACACACAGAACATGGAAGAATGTACACGTAATAAATTTCGCATCCGCCATTTCCATCCTGTTTTTTTTTTTTCCAAATATCTGGATAAAATCTATTTAAAATTTAGATTTAATTAAGTAATTTACTCACCACGCTGATCGGAATTGCTCCGTGTGTTTGCACAGCCATATTATTAAATGTGTGTGTTAAGGCAGAATCTAACGTTGCCAACCTTTTTCAGACGACAGTAGCTAATGACGAAACCTAAAGCCTATTTGAATGTTTCATTTGAATTATTCGTGATCTAGTGGGCTGAGTGCTTACCTGAGCTCACCTTATCAGCTAGGGGAATTACATAACGGGAACAGCCTCTTTAAGGAGGAGACAACAAACTGAAACTGTAGAGGGCGTGAAGCAAGAATGAGAGTAATCATGATTGTTTTGAAATGAAGGGTTGATGCCCTGTAATCCTACTATAATATTGAAGCATGGTCAGTAAATGTTAGTTTAGGTTATTGGTTCTTCAGATTTTATTCACAGGTTATTCTGGTACAGAAGATAAGTTAGTAAGTTAGTTTTCCCTGGTGGGATATATCTGATATATCTATCTATATGTGGAACCATATAACAGAGTTTGTCAAGAGCTGATGGCTGAGAGAATAAGTTGTATTTTAGGCTTAAAGCAATCAGAGAAAAGCTGACGTTATCTAGAGCATAACTATAGTCTAAACAGCGGGTGTCTCTTTTAGGAAATGCTACAACATCAATGTAGATTCTTCTTTTTGACCATTTCAGCAAGTCCTATATTGACATTCTCTGACTATTCGTGAGTATTAAAAAGAAAATAAGACATTAAGTAAAGGAAAATACGGTAGCTAACTGAAAAATAATGAGATAATGTGAAACAAGCGAAAAGATATGAATATGTGATTATGCACTTGTGTGGGGTTTTAAATATAAACTAGATCTGCCTTTCCTGAAGGAACAACAATAGTGCTTAAAATATGACAAACAGAAAGAATGTGGATTGTGCCCGAATATTTTTGGCCGCATGCGGGTTTCTGTGTGAATACTTTTGGCCGTTTGCGGGTGTGTGTCCCAATACAATACAATCCCACCTTTGCCAAACTGCCACTGTTGGGTCCTTGAGCAAGGCCCTTAACCTACAATTGCTTGGAATGTCAGACTGTATCAGATGTAAGTCGCTCTGCATAAGGGCATCTGCTAAATGACAAAAATGTAAATGTAAATACATTTAGCTACATGTGGGTGGGTGTCCCAATACTTTTGGCCACTGTTGGTGTGAGTCCCCATACCAGGCACTTCAGCAGGTGACTTAATGGCCCCACATGAAGAAAGATGTAGCAGATTACATCAGAGACCTCATGGTATGCTGTCAGTTCCAAACCTTCAAAACTAATCCGTAGGGCCAGACTACTAAACCCTTAATACCCCACAGAGCCAAATAGCCCTAAACCAGAAATACTGGTTTAGAGTTTAGGCTAACAGCCAAGGCCTTGCATCAGATAAGCCTACCAGTTTGTTTATGAACTTCCACATTTCTTGTTATTATTATTATTATTATTATTAGTAGTAGTAGTAGTAGTAGTAGTAGTAGTAGTAGTATTATCATCATCATATACAGTGCTACTGTTCATTTGTGTGCACAATTTATATGCTGTACAATAATCCCAAATCTAAAAAAAAATGATCCAAAATCCCATCATCTGAGAAAGAATCATAGAAGCTGAAAGGAAACCTGATAATCAGTGTGAACGAGGAAACAAAACTGAAAGTAACTCATGCGATGATTTTCATCTGCACTGACAGTACATCTCCTATTAAAGATTTGTTTGACTTTCACAATCTAAATCTATTATGTTTTTTACATGATGCACTATATAATGTCAAACTACAGAGGTGCTTGAAGGTTTGTGAACCCTTTAGAATTTTCCATATTTCTGCTCAAATATGAACTAAAACATCATCAGATTTTCACACAAGTCCTAAAAGTAGATAAAGAGAACCCAGTTAAACAAATGAGACAAAAATATTATACTGAGTCATTTATTTATTGAGGAAAATGATCCAATATTACATATTAGTGAATGGCAAAAGTACGTGAGCCTTTGCTTTCAGTATCTGGTGTGACCCCCCTGTGCAGCAATAACTGCAACTAAACGTTTCCTGTAACTGTTGATCAGTCCTGCACACCGGCTTGGAGGAATTTTAGTCCATTTCTCCATACAGAACAGCTTCAGCTCTGGGATGTTGGTGGGTTTCCTCACATTAGCTGCTCACTTCAGGTCCTTCCACAACATTTCGATTGGATTAAAGTCAAGACTTTGACTTGGCAATTCCAAAACATGAACTTTATTCTTCTTTAACCATTCGTTGTCTTGCTACATGACCCACTTTCTCTTGAGATTCAGTTCATGGTCAGATGTGCTGACATTTTCCTTTAGAATTCTCTGATATAATTCAGAATTCATTGGTCCATCAATGATAGCAAACCATCCTGGCCCAGATGCAGCAAAACAGGCCCAAACCATGATACTACCACCACCATGTTTCACAGATGGGATAAGGTTCTTATGCTGGAATGCAGTGTTTTCCTTTCTCCAAACATAACGCTTTTCTTTTAAACCAAAAAGCTCTATTTTGGCCTCATCCGTCCGCAAAACATTCTTCCAATAGCCTTCTGGCTTGTCTACATGATTTTTAGCAAACTGCAGACGAGCAGCAAAGTTCTTTTTGGAGAGCAGTGACTTTCTCCTTGCAACCTTGCCATGCACACCATTGTTGTTCAGTGTTCTTCTGATGATGGACTCATGGACATTGATGAACGGTCCTCAGAAATTTCCTTTGTTCGTTCCATGATACACTTCCACAAACGTGTTGTGAAGAGCAGACTTCGATAGATCCCTGTTCTTTAAATAAACAGGGTGCCCACTCACACCTGATTGTCATCCCATTGATTTAAAACACCTGACTCTAATTTCAGCTACAAATTAACTGCTAATCCTAGAGGTTCACATACTTTTGCTCACTCACTAATATGTAATATTGGATCATTTTCCTCAATAAATAAATGACTCAGTATAATATTTTTGTCTCATTTGTTTAACTGGGTTCTCTTTATCTACTTTTAGGACTTGTGTGAAAATCTGATGATGTTTTAGCTCATATTTATGCAAAAATATAGAACATTCTAAAGAGTTCACAAACTTTCAAGCACCACTGTATGTATATATATATACTGCTTAATAAAAATGCCACAAGTGTCTTCAAAAGCATGAATTCTTCAAGGTGCACTCGCAAACAAAAGTCAGGGATTTTGTAGGACTATATTCAGCTGTGTGAACCAATTATAACAAACAGGTGATAGTGATCACCATTTTCATGTGCAGGTTGAGACACAGTCATTAACAGAAACAGAAACAGCTGTATAGGTGGCTTAAAACTGGGTTAGGATTTTATAACCCTGCCATAAAGGTGAGGTTTTCACAGGTCAGACACCGTGGCAAAATTGAGCACAGCAGCTAGACACAAGGTAGTTATACTGTATCAGCAAGTCCTACACAGTACTGTATATATTACTTAGTTACTTAGTTTAGTGGAGCAGACAGCTCTAGGAAAAATCGTAGTGGTTCCAAACTTCTACCATTTAAGAATTATGGAGGCCATTGTGCTCCTGGGAACTTTCAGTGCAGCAGAATTGTTTTTAGCCTTATCCAGATCCGAAAAATCGTTTGTAGACCACATTTTGCGGTACATTGTGTTTGAGTGAGCCAAGATTTCAGACAACACTACAAAATGGTGGAACTCCAAAACAGCACACTATATAGTGAATAGGGATCAGTTTTGGACTCAGCAGCAGTCTCGTAAGCCTCAAACAAGTCTTGATTTATTTAGCATATCATATGCTGGAGAGCGAGCCATCATTAAAGAGCGTTCTTATAAATGGCTATTTTACATTCACTGTGATTTTCAAATCAAACCATCAAAAACTAAATGTGGCACTATTATGTCTAAAATGCCAACCCACCACCACTGTGTAATGAGAGAGAGAGACTAGGTTTTTTTTTTTTTTTTTACAAACATTTAATTTTTTTTCATGGAATATAAATGTTTCAACTTGGTTTTTCAAAACTTGAAGCAAAACTCTAGGATACATGTAATACCATATAATGGAATCATTTTTATCCCACCTTGAGAAGTTTATTAAAGCTGGACTGAGAAAGTGTTGAATAAACATTTTGGGTTTTATCGAAAACATCAGGTCAGTGAAAGAAGTCAGCTGGGGGATCTTCAGTCTTTTGTTTTTAAGAAGGGAAATGCATAATTTAATCTCTTTCTGCTGAAGCAAGGTTAAATTTAGCCCTTCACCTAGCCGTGTGTGCATCTTTGCTCTTTCAGTTTCCGTAATCCTTAAGTGTGCATTTGGATAATAAAATGATTTTCTCTCTTAAAGTGGTTTATTAATGTTATGTTTTTCATTAACAAAAAATGCTGTAATAAGTTTTGTCCAGCAGATGGCCACCTAGAGGTATTAACAGCACAATAATCCAAATCCCTATCCTGCATTTAGGGATCATCTTTATCCAGTCTGAAAATGTATTGAAAAACTCGATTACAATCTGTGAGGTCAATTTGATCCTGAATAGGAAATCAGGGGATTTGATTATCCGGACAATCTGAACCAGGATTAAAAGCTTTAAAAAACCGTCCCCTGCTGCTGATGGCGACTTCCAGAAGGATAACACACCCACAAAGCTCAAGTCATCTCAAACTGGTTTCTTGAACCTGACATTGAGTTCACTGTATTCAACTGGCCTAAACAGTCACCAGATCAAATAGAACATATTTGGGATGTGGTGGAACGAGAGATTCGCATCATGGATGAGCAGCAAATCCGCAGCAACTTCGTGATGCTGTCATGTCAATAAGGACCAAAATGTCTGAGAAATGTTTCCAGCACATTGTTGAATCTATGCCATTTGATCCTAAATTGAATCTATGCAGCTCTGATGGCAAAAGGGGGTCCAATCTGGAACTAGCAAGGTGTACCTATTAAGATGGGCATTGGGTGTACAATAGTCTATATGTATATACAACTGCCTGGCCAAAAAAAAGGTCACCATCTGAATTTAACTAAGCACATAGGTAAGACCGTCCTATAGGATAATTACTGCACTGGTGTTTCAGCTGTTATTTAGCAGTTATTTAACCCTAACTGATGCAGTCAGTAGCTTCTCAATTGTTAAACAACTATGTCGAAAGACACGTCCTGTGGTCGTGGAAAAGATGTTCATCTGTTTCAGAAGGATCAAATTATTGGCATGCATCAAGCAGAGAAAACATCTAAGGAGATTGCTGAAACTACTAAAATCTGACCAGAACTGTCCAACGCATTATTAAAAAGTGGAAGGACAGTGGGGAAACATCATCTTCGTGGAAGGAATGTGGTCGGAAAAAAATCTTGAATGAGTGTGATCGGCGATCACTTAAACTTTTGGTGAAATCAGATCATAGAAAAACAACAGTAGAACTCGGGGATATGTTTAATAGTGAAAGTAAAAGCATTTCCACAGGGACAATGCGAAGGGAACTCAAGGGATTGGGACTTAACAGCTGTGTAGCCTTAAGAAAACCATTTATCAGGCTAACCAGCAGAAACAGCTTCATTTGCTAGGAAACATAAAGATTGGACCCTGGAGCAATGGAAAAAGGACATGTGGTCTGATGACTCCAGGATTACCCTGTTCCAAAGCTATGGGCACATCAGGGTAAGAAGAAAGGCGGCTGAAGTGATGCACCCATCATGCCCATCATGCTATGATCTGGGTTCACTACAGTTGGTCATGCTTAGGTTCAGCAACGTTATGTGCCTAAAGAATGAGGTCAGCTGACTACCTGAATATACTGAACGACCAGGTTATTCCATCAATGGCTTTTTTTCTTCCCTGATGGCACGGGCATATTCCAAGATGACAATGCCAGGATTCATCGAGCTCAAATTGTGAAAGAGTGGTTCAGGGAGCATGAGCTACACCACCACTGTGTAACTGGTACTTTGATCTCTATTTCTTGACATATTTATACATCTTTATTTTAGGATAAATACTTTAAGTGTGAAGATCACCTTAAAAGCCATACAACATCTTTAAATAAGGGACACAGCCTGGAACAACACATAAAGCATGAAAAAGGTTTCCCTCTGGGAACAGAAAGCATACTCTGTAGCCACATCAGGAAATAAAATAATGAAAAAGAATTAACAGAAACTATCCCATTTAAGATTCTCCATTGTAAGTCAGCTATTTTTGGATAACATTGGTTTATTAAGAGCCTCTATTCAGACTTTAACATCATCCCTAAACTGTAACTCACTACAACCAAGGTGTTCAGAAAACCTGTTATAAAGTCGTTTTTATTTAATGCTTTGAAACATTTGTAAAGCAGCTTTCAAAGGCTGTTTTAGGTTAATATTTAATCACCCCACCAAAAATTTGTCATCCTTGACTGAAACATACCTAAGTAATTGCGTGTAATACCTCCACGAGCATGAATGACAGCTACGAATCAATTTGGCATGGACTGGACAAGTTTCTGGATGTAGGGAACATCAATGTTCAGCCACTGTTGCATCAAAGAATTGGGCACTTCAGCCAGATTTCGTGGATGCCTTCCCAGGCATCGTACTCATTGCTCATTGTGGGGGGGATTAAAAAAATTTGATTTAGATTAAGTTGCTTGTGAATTTCAGCAGACTCAACAAGTAGATTCCCTGTCTCTGTTTGCCCAGCATGTATAAACCTTTTATGTACATTTTCGAGACCAAAGAAGAACTTTGCTGGAGCAACATTTCAGTGAGGTTTCAGAAATGAAAGCACACCAGCACCCCCTGTGCTGATATACCCAGTAAGTCCCTTAAAGCACCTGTCTTTTATTTCAGAGCTTCTGCATGACCTTATTTCCCTTGTAACTTTGAGAGTAAACTACTGAATAAAAACCTTGATTTGTGCTTTAGCTACATTCTACCATTGCTGTATCGAGTTAAAAGACATGATCTGAGCTCTAAGAACTTTCCAGTAAAAAGTAAGAGACTCTTTAAAATTGGCATCTTCTAGAAGCACAGTCTTACAGTGCGGCAAAAAAGTATTTAGTCAGCCACTGATTGTGCAAGTTCTCCTACTTAGAAAGATGAGAGAGGTCTGTAATTTTCATCATAAGCACACTTCAACTATGAGAGGCAAAATGAGAACAAAAATCCAGGAAATCACATTGTAGGATTTTTAAATAATTAACAAATATAATTAACAATAAAAAACTGTCAGACTCCAAACTCAACCATGGCCAAGACCAAAGAGCTGTCAAAGGACACCAGGAAGAAAATTGTAAACCTGCACCAGGGTGGGAAGAGTGAGCAGGTTGGTGTGAATAAATCAACTATGGGAGCAATTGTAAGACATACAAGACCATTGATAATCTCCCTCGATCTGGGGCTCCATGCAAGATCTCATCCCGTGTGGTCAAAATGATCATGAGAAGGGTGAGCAAAAATCCCAGAACTACATGGAGGGACCTGATGAATGACCTGCAGAGAGCTGGGAACAAAGTAACAAGGCTACCATCAGTAACACACTATGCTAAGAAGACTCAATCTGCAGTGCCAGCGTTGCCCCCTGCTTAAGCCAGTACATTTCCATTTCCACGGCCATCTAAAGTTTGCCAGAGAGCATATTGATGATCCAGAAGATGATGGGAGAATATCATGTGGTCAAAAATGACACCAAAAAAAATAGAACTTTTTGGTAAAAAAACTCAACTCGTCCTGTTTTGGAGGAGAACTGCTGAGTTGCAAATCCCAAGAACACCATACCTACTGTGGAAGCATGGGGGTGGAAACATCATGCTTTTTGGGGCTGTTTTTCTGCAGAGGGGACAGGTCGAGCTGACCGTGTTAACTGAAGAATGAACGTGCGCCATGTATCATGAGATTTTAAGACCACAACCCCTCCTTCCATCATTGGAGCATTGAAGATGGAAACGTGGCTTGGGTTCTTCCAGCATGACATGATCCACACACAACCGCTAACAAACCTCTCGGTCAACAAGGAGTGGCTCTGTAAAAAGCATTTCAAGGTCCTGGAGTGGCCTAGCCAGTCTCCAGACCTCAACCCCATAGAACATTTGTGGAGGGAGTTGAAGGTTCATGTTGCCCCAAAACATCACTGCTCTAGAGGAGATCTGCATGGAGGAATGGGCCAAAATACCAGCTACAGTGTGTGCCAACCTGGTGAAGACTTACAGGAAACTTTTGACCTCTGTCATTGCCAACAAAGGTTACGTTACAAAGTTGAACCAAATTTATTGACCAAATACTTCTTTTCCACCATAATTTACAATTAAATTCTTTAAAAATCCTACAATGCGATTTCCTGGATTTTTTTCTCATTTTGTCTCTCATAGTTGAAGCGTACCTATGAGGAAAATTACAGACCTCTCTCATGTTTCTAAGTAGGAGAACTTGCGCAATCAGTGACTGACTAAATACGTTTTTGCCCCACTGTAAAATGCCAGTCTGCACTGTGTGGTGCTATATAATTTCTAGCAATTGTACACAGTACTAAACAATCATTGGAAAAGCCAACAGGGGATATATAACAACGTGTAAAGGATGACATTTGATGACTAAAACCATAAAATGATGAAATCTTGCTAAAGAAAGTGCATTGTCCCTGGAAAATGCACATTTACATTGTCTAAGATTAGCATGAATGTTTCTTCATACATCACATAAATCGTAAGCCACAACCATTTCTCACAACTGCTTGCATGAGGCTGCATGTGACTCAGCATCGTTTCTGACATTATTATACTGTATACTGTGAAGTTAAACTCACCCCCTATTACTAAAAAGTCATCAGTATTACACCTTAAAATCACGAAGTTCATTGTAGGGTCTTAGATCATGATAATTAATTTATTCATAAATGATTAATCAATTCATACACTGAATTGTATAAATAAAGAGCCATCACTCTCGAAATAAAAGTGCACAATCAACACTACATACAGCATAAATGCTATAAAATACACTAAAATAACACAAAATATAAAGCACACTATAAAAGGATAGAAACTACTAGGAGAGCAGAGTTCCAAATGCACACTACCTGACAGGCGCTAGCCCGAATGTAACAGACGTGAGGCGAAGGCTCCACCTGATGACATTCGTGACACGCCTTTCCTTCGTAGCCACCGCTTTGTCCTCTAACCAAGCTCCCCATGTCAAAAATGGAACAAAATAGATGCGCAAACAAGAACAAGGAACACAAAAGGAAAATGAGGAACGCAAAAGGGAAAAAGAGGAACCATTAAAGTCCAAAATTTGACTCCATAGGTATCAGTCTATTACATCGTGCTCCTTCTCGCTTACATTCTGTACAGAATAAACCAAACAAAGTATGTGCATATGTACAAATAAAACTATGACAAGTGCAGATAAGATATGATTGTACTTAATCAACAAAACTTGCTTGGTAGCTCAAAAGAACAACAGTATGTACATATCGATTAATGCACTGAAATTCACAAAACCACAAAATGGAGTTCAACTGCTCAGCTGAAAAGTGGACTGAATGTGCTGCTCTGTCTCTCGGATCATAGGGGACACAGGGAAAAAACAGTTAAAACATACCCGTACCTAAAACATCTTCCTGTGCAACTGTACATCATATGATACACTTCTAATCCTGCTTGTCCAGAAGCCAGTGTTACAGTTAGCACACAGTGACTTAATCCAGGCTGCCATTGTAAATAAGAAGGTGTTCTTAATGGCTTGGATGGTTGAATTAAAGGTTAAAAAAGAGACTCTGCTTGGTCCACTGCATCTTATGCCTTCCATCTTCTTCTGCTTTTCCATCTACTTCTTCATCTTCTGCTCTGATGAGGGACTGCCATACTCCAGATTTGGTAGGTGGCCCTCTGCACTAGTTTTTCACTGACATGATCAGCATGTTCATGGCCACAGTAAATGGTACATTCTGTGTTAATGCCCTTTTCCAGCCGATACCATTCAGATGTTATTGTTCCAGCAGAGAATATCAGAATGAATATCCAGTATAATCCAGAATGCGGTCCTTGATCTTATTGTGAGCGTAGTGTCGGTGAAGTGCTGTCTCCACTAGCTTATGAGGGATAGACTCATAAGCATTTGTAAGATCTAGCCACAGCACTGCCAAGTCTACCTTCCCAAGATTCTCTTATCAGCTGTGTAACTAGCCCTGTGTGTTTCAGACGCCCTGGTATTTCTCCTTTCAGTACAGAGGTGTAGATGTACTTGTTCTTTAGAAGATACTCTGTTAAGCGATGGGTATAATGGTAGTAAAACATATACAGTGAAACCTCAGAACTCTAATTTAATCGGTTCCAGAAGGCTGTTCAAACTCTGTTTGTATATAATTCTGTATTTGTATGTAATTACGAATGCTAACACTAACTACTGTGCCACAAGGTTAGCTGATGGCATACTGGAAGTCAGAATTTTTGTTCAAAATTGAATTGGGAGCATTCAGTGTCTGAATGGGTAGAATAAAGAAGCATTCAAATTCCGAAGTTACACTGTATGGATTGTAGTTATCTCTCAATGCTTAGCAGAGAGATGATTCTAAACTGCTCAGAAGGTCTGAGTGTTTCTTCTTCAGAATCCATACACCTTCTGTACATCTCCACTGTGGTGCTGTCTTTCACCTCTTTCACATAATCCTCAAGGTCTTCCACAGATAATATACAAGCCTGGCACACCTCCTGTATACTGTATTGGCGACTGTGTTTCTGGCCTAGAAATTTCTTGACAAAGCCAAGAAATGCAATGGACAAATCTCGTTTCTTGGTCCTTTCCTTCATCTACCTTCTCTGTCTTTCTGCTCAAGTCAAAGTCAACAGCCTCTTTCTGAGCGTGGTTTGGAGCTACAGTGGTGCGTGAAAGTTTGTGAACCCTTCAGAATGTTTTATATTTCTGCATAAATATGACCTATAACATCATCCGCTTTTTCACACAAGTCCTAAAAGTGGATAAACAAAACCCAGTTAAACAAATCAGATAATAAAAATATTATACTTGGTCATTTATTTATTGAGGAAATGATCCAAGATTACATGTTAGTGAGTGTCAAAAGTATGTGAACCTCCTAGGATTAGCAGATAATTTGAAAGTGAAATTAGATTCAGGTGTTTTCAATCAATCAGACGACAATCAGGTATGAGTGGGCACCCTGTTTTATTTAAAGAACAGAGATCTATCAAAGTCTGCTCTCCCCAACACATGTTTGTGGAAGTGTACCCTGGCATGAACAAAGGAAATTTCTGAGGACCTCAAAAAAAGAGTTATTGATGCTCATCGGGCTTTAGAAGGTTACAAAACCATCTCTAAAAAGTCTGTACTCCACCAATCCCCAGTCAGACAGATTGTGTACAAATGGAGGAAATTCAAGACCATTGGTACCCTCCCCAGGAGTGGTCGACCAACAAATATCACTCCAAAAGCAAGGTGTGTAATAGGTGGCGAGGTCACAAAGGACCTCAGGGTAATGTCTAAGCAACTGAAGGCCTCTCAGACATTGGCTAATGTTAATTTCCATGAGTCCACCATTAGAAGAACACTAAACAACAATGGTGTGCATGGCAGGGTTGCAAGGAGAAAGCCACTGCTCTCCAAAAAGAACATTGCTGCTCTGCAGTTTGCTAAAGATCACGTGGACAAGTCAGAAGGCTATTGGAAGAATGTTTTGTGGATGGATGAGACCAAAATAGAACTTTTTGGTTTAATAGAAAAGCGTTATGTTTGGAGAAAGGAAAACACTGCATTCCAGCATAAGAACCGTATCCCATCTGTGAAACATGGTGGTGGTATTGGGTTTTGGCCTGGGTTTGGGTTTTGGCCATGGGTTTGGGCTTGTTTTGCTACATCTGCACCAGGAAGGATTGCCATCATTGACGGAACAATGAATTCTGAATTATATCAGAGAATTCTAAAGGAAAATGTCAGGACATCTGTCCATTAACTGAATCTCAGAGAGAAGGTGCGTCAAGGCCCCCCCCCCCCCCCCCCCCCCATCAAAGACAATGACCCTAAGCACACAAGTCGTTCTACCAAAGAATGGTTTTAAGAAGAATAAAGTTAATGTTTTGGAATGGCCAAGTCAAAGTCCTGACCTTAATCCAATCGAAATGTTGTGGAAGGACCTGAAACGAGCAGCTAATGTGAGGAAACCCACCAACATCCCAGAGCTGAAGCTGTTGGTTGATCCATTATAAAATTTGAATGGGTATCACCCCAGAATGTACTAGGTCTTACCCACCGCTGTAATCATACCTTAGATTTAATACTAACACTTGGCATCGATATTGACAAGCTTGCTGTTATACCACAGAGTGACTTAATCTCAGATCACTCTCTCCTACTGTGTGATCTGTGTCTAACCAGTAAGATTTGTTCAGTGCGTTGTCCTAAATCTAAACGTACTATTACGTCTGCTACTGCAGCTGCTTTCACTAATAACCTCCCAGAACTAATGATCTTGTCACCAGTAGAGCCTGAACAACTTGAACAGGCATCCCATTGGTTAGATTCTGTGCTACGCACAACCTTAGACACTGTAGCTCCAGTGTAGCTCCAGTAAAACCAAAATGATCAGGGATAAAAGGCTGTCCCCTTGGTATAACGATCGTACACGTGCTTTAAGACAAACTGCACGAAAATTAGAGCGCTAATGGCAACACACTACACTGGAAGTGTCTAAGTTGGCATGGAAAGATGCCCTTACTGAATACAGACATGCCCTTAAAAAACCTAAATCAGAATATTTCTCATTTTTGATAGACAGTAACAAGAATAATCCAAGATTCCTCTTTGACACTGTATCAAAACTCACTGGGAATGCACCAGTTTTGGAACCTATTACACCGCCGGTGTATACCAGTAATGATTTCCTAATATTCTTTAATGATAAAATAGAAAAAATACGACGTGAAAGTCAGAATGTCAAGTCAATGTCCATCCTTGTAGCAAGCAGCAACTCTCCCTGAGGAACATGAGTGCTGATGGCCTATCTAACAATGTTATACAACTACATTCCTTTAGTCCGATCTCCCAAATTGAACTAACTAAATTAATTAGTTGTTCAAAATCCTCATCATGTCTACTGGACCCTATACCAACACGTTTACTTAAAGATCTAATCCCTGCCATTATAGAACCCCTACGTACCATAATAAATTCATTCCTTAACCTTGGATACGTACCAGAATCTTTTAAATGTGCAGTTATTAGGCCCCTGATTAAAAAACCTAATCGTGATCAACTTGTGCTATCTAACTGTAGGCCAATATCTAACCTTCCCTTTATCTCTAAGGTTCTAGAAAAAGTAGTCTCCCAACAATTATGCTCTTATTTACACAGAAATAATATTCATGAAACATTTCAGTCAGGATTCAGATCTAACCACAGTACAGAAACCGCATTAGTTAGGGTAGTTAATGATCTGTTAATGTCCTCCGATAATGGATGTGTCTCTTTCCTTGTTCTTTTAGACCTTAGTGCAGCATTTGATACTGTAGATATAATATTTTATTGAAAATGCAAGAAAACACAGTAGGTATTAAAGGACTCGCACTCTCCTGGTTTGAATCCTATCTGAGTGATCGCTCACAATTTGTCCTTGTAAATAATTCATGCTCGGATACTACAAAAGTAAAGTATGGCGTTCCCCAGGGGTCAGTGTTGGGACCTCTATTATTTACTCTTTACATTCTACCCTTAGGGAATATTATTGATAAACATGGAATTAACTTCCACTGTTATGCAGATGACACACAGCTGTATATATTAGCCAAACCAAACAAAATCAACAGACTCAGTAAGATTGAGGATTGTATTAACGACATAAAAGACTGGATGTCATGTAACTTTCTTCTACTGATTTCAGATAAAACTGAAGCATTACTTGTTGGTCCAAAGGCTGCAAGGGAGAAGCTGATTAATCTAGTGTTAAATATTAATGCTTTCTTTGTCACCCCCAGCTCAGTAGTAAAAAACTTGGGTGTCACAATGGACTCAGACCTCTCTTTTGATGCATACATTAGTGACATCACCAGAGTTGCTTTTTTCAACTGCGTAATATCACAAAAATAAGAAATATACTTTCCGTTAATGATGCTGAAAAACTGATCCATGCGTTTATAACTTCAAGGTTAGATTACTGTAATGCTCTTTTTGCTGGTTGCTCTGGTAGATCCTTTAGCAAGCTCCAGTTGGTACAAAATGCAGCAGCACGAGTGCTTACTAGAACTAGGAAGTTTGACCATATTAGTCCCGTTCTATCGTCTTTGCACTGGCTGAATATTAAATTTCGTACTGATTATAAAATTTTATTGCTAACCTATAAAGCGCTGCATGGCCTGGCACCGCAATATTTAAGTGAACTAATTCAGCACTAGAACCCATCACGCTTACTTCGCTCACAAGGTGCAGGGTTACTTGTAGTCCCTAGGATTAAGAAAGTCACTGCAGGGGGAAGAGCGTTCTCATACATGGCCCCTCACCTTTGGAATAGCCTCCCTGTCACTGTTCGTGAGTCAAACTCGCTCTTGATCTTCAAGTCAAGATTAAAACACACTTATTTACTCAAACCTTTGGGGAGCCTTAAAACAATATTTGACATTTTACAATGAATGTTTACTTAATATCATGGTTTTAACACATTTTTGTGTTTCTCTATTTCCGAGATGGCGCGGACACAAAACCCTAGTTTGGGTTTTGTGTCCTGAGGATGTAGCTCACGGTTTCATCGCTGCAAGGACAACATCGCCTCTCCTCACTGCCCCCAGCGACTTGAGGGTGAAGTCCTTAGATCCAGTGATGCAGCAGACATCACTGCTTTTTCTACTCATCTGCTGAACGTACTGTAATCCTGTGGTGACTCTCTGTTCCAGTCCTCATACCATTACTTAGTACCCATCAGAGGGTAATAACCTCCGGGACACACAAAACTACAGTAACTCTTCCACTTGACTACCTGTTCAAACTCCGGGACACCAACTACAAAAGACAAAAAAACAAAACTACAGTAAATCTCTTCCACATGGGCTACCTGTTCATTCAAAAACTCATTCAATCATAACTTTATATGCTATAGATCTTATTCTCTATTTTTTTATTAGTTCAAATTCATCTTAGTCTATATAATTATTCTATTCTAAATTTAAATAGGGTATTATCTTTACATATACTCTTCAATTATTGTATTTAACATCTAGGCTGCCCAAGGAGGATGGGTCCCTATTTGAGTCTTGGGTCCTCCCAAGGTTTCTTCCTATAAGGGAGTTTTTCCTTGCCACTGTTGCCGCTGCCTTGCTCAACTAGGGCTTTGATCTAATATATTTGTAAAGCTGCTTTGAGACAATGCTGTGTTGTAAAAAGCGCTATATAAATAAATTTGACTTGACTTGACTTCTGTACGGAGGAAGGGGCTAAAATTCCTCCAAGCCGGTGAGGAGGACTGATCAAAACTTTTGTGAAAATCTGATGATGTTTTAGGTCATATTTATGCAGAAATATAGAAATTTCTAAAGGGTTCACAAACTTTCACGCACCACTGTATGTGAGTGCAGACTTCTCCTCTTCATTTGTCTTTCTGATTTTTTTTACTCAGTACTTGGAGTTCTTTCCTCAACTCACTGATCTTCTCTGCCCTACAGTTCTTTGTGTAGGGAAGCTTTGAGAAAGTCATCTCCACTGTTCTGAAACTCTCTACTGATAGGCTGTTGATGATGATCATTATTGTGTGGAGCCTCCTGTCAGCATCTCCCTTCATTTTTACGTCCAGCATACCATACAAATTGTTATCAATTTGTTGCCAGATGCTCTCCCTATTTGCTGGAGACCACTGGATCTTGTGCTGCACTGATGTTCTGCTTGGAGCTGGAGCTTTTGGAACGTGGAAATTGTAGGCACTGAAGGGTGAAGCCAGGTCTGGCTCCTTCTGTGTCCCACCAGGGTCACCTTTGTGATGTTCCTTGTGCTCCCTCACCAAACATATTGTATCTGCATCAGTATCTTAACCTCCTGAGGCCTCGCGTCCCCACATGAGGACATGACGTTTTGGGTTTGCTACACCTCATACTTCATTCTGCTTAACTCAGTCTTCATTTGTAGACACTCTTGAGCATTTCACAAAAACAAATATACATCCTGTTCAAAGACGGTGCTCAGTTTTTATACATTCAGAACTCTGAGAGGGTAAGGAGGTCTCAAGAGGTTAAAGCCATGCCTGTACCTACATATCTTTCCACACACACATTGGTCACTTGTTTATGTCTCACTTGCACTGGTCACAACCTGTAGGTCCATGTGGGTAGGGTGCTCATCATCCCCCCTCTCTCTACCCCTGTGGGTATGCTTCATTGGGACTTTCTGTAGTGTGGTTGAGTTTGCTAGTCCGCTCTGCCCCATTTCCATCTTCCAGATTTGTGGTATTCATTCAGTCCTTCCTGAATATCACTGGTTTTACCAGAAATGAACGGCAGTACATACTGTATAAGTACTTAAATATTACTAATTACTAAGTTCACACACAGGGGCGTCATCAGACCCACTTTGCTGGCACACATGCCCCATGAAAATGTTGCTGTGTCCCACTAAAATTATAGGGGCAAAAAGTCCATTTTGTTCTGGATTGCTGAGCAGAACTGCAGGACACACCACACATATTCAATACAGCCACTACATTTCCCACAATACCCCAGCATCTTTCCAAAAGCTTGATCGCAGACTGAACCAGTTTCTTTCGGTATTTCTCATGGAGTAATGGACATCTGCAAATAATTAAACACAGCCACAATGCAGATAATGTAATTATAGCTCATAGCTATATGTTTAGTTAATGCAATTAATAAAAAAATCTTTAGTGTTATTTTGTGCTTCATTTCTGATCCATTGCAGAGTACCACCCACTTTAGTGTTAAATCACTTAAGCTATTTAGTGTTTAACAGGTTCATTTTCTTTGCACTGTTGTGCCCCTACAAGTGATTGGCAAGCATAGGAGTGCAGCTGCACCCCTCCAAATTCTGTGTGTGCCCCAGTAAAACAAGTAGTATAGAAATTCCCCTGCTCAGACATAAGTTAGCAACGGGATAAAGACAATATTAAATTATTTCTCTGAGACTCCGAAATAATTATACATATTCATTACACCATTGCTAAAACAACAAATCAAACAACAACTAAATTGTGGTCTAAGATTTTTGCACAGTATTGTGTGTACAGATAAATCCCAAGGGAAAAGGACTGTCAGACACAATCTCCTATGCCATAATTGCGTTTGGCTGAGGTAAGTTTATGTGAGATGAAAGCTATCGTGAACAGCTTACAGGGATTGCCACTGTACTGAGACAGAACTGCCCCTACCCCCACCTCTGGTGCATCCACCTCGACCACAAACAGCTGAGTGGGATTGGGATGCTTCAAGAAGGGAGCAGAAGTAAATTTATCCTCGAGAGTGGGAAATGCTGACTCTGCTTGTGGAGTCCATACTAGTCATTTGCCATTACCTTTTAAATGTCCTGTTAGGGAGGTGGAACTGTAGTTCCAAATGAAGCAGCGATAAAAGTTTGCAAAGCCCAAGAACATTTGTAACTCCTTTATGGAATTGTTTTGAGGCCAATTGACTACCACAGCAACTTTGGAATCATCCATGACCACCCCAAAAAGAAAATAACTGACTTTTTCACCTTTAACATAGAGCTGATTCTCAAGTAACTGGGACATGACTAGACGGATATGTTGCACATGCGTCTCCAGATCAGGCGAATATATCAGTGTGTCATTGATGTGCACAATCACAAATTGAACCTGCACATCATGGAAAACAACTGCACTCTAACATTGAAACTGGGCATATTATTGGCACTGCAGGATGGACACAGACAGATTGAGGGTGAAGTGTTTGTTTAAACACATGAATGATAATAACAATGAGTAAGTAGTGGTTCTTCAAGTAATGAAAGATATAATACATGAGATAGGAAATGGCCTTCTTTTTCTCAACACTGCGATCCACTACGTCCAGCAGAGGTGCCAGAACCTGGAGAGCACCAAACACATCTCTAGTGAAGCCTCTAGTGTGTCTCCTACATGTTGGGGTAGAAAGGTAAGTATATTCATCCTGAGCCATTGCTGTATGGATGTCACGGTTCAGTGCATCAATGCAGTCAGAATATGCAGTAGCCTATGCACAAAGACTTATGAATGCAGTAAGGAAACTAATTTCACATGTGTAAGTTTCACTTAAGCTGTTAGCAAGTTAGCAACATGCCACACTAAGCTTAGCTCCAGCTGATTACGTCTTGATGAATGATGTCCAAACTGGTCTGGACCAAACCCTGACTTCTGTGTGCCATTACACCCCTGCTGCACATTGGTCTTTGCCTCAGTCAACAGATCCAGAGCTTGTACACTGAACACAGACAAAACAGATGACAACACCATGGTACTCGATTGGCCAATGGACTCTGAAAGATAGATAAGATTGATTTTATTGGATCTGCACAATGAAGTTGCATAATTTCTTCCTGACAAAAGATCACTTTTCTGAAAGAACAGCAAGAACACATGTGCCTCTAATGCGTGTTTATGTTAGTGTGTTTCCGGGTGGAACATTCTGTGTATTCACCCTGAACTGTCACTGTATGGATGGTGTTGAGGCCAACAAAATTTTTAATCTGCTTTTCTCTTTTACCCATTGATACTTACCCAAAATAATGATGACAAACTAGAGTGAAATCAAGATTCCCACTATGTTTTCTTTAATAATGTTCTTTTCTAAATTTTTGTGTGGACTGCAGAAGTTGGGTTGCAAGTTCCAAATGTTTGGGAATCTATGCTCTAATGTTTGCTCAGAATGGTGAT
>JAJAGP010004561.1:0-47425 GCA_025084515.1 Ancistrus triradiatus | reverse complement strand
TTATACAGATAACGAGGTCAAACGGGTGCCATTAATACAGGTAACTAGTGGAGGACAGAATAGGAAGTTACAGGTCTGTGAGAGCCAGAAATCTTGCTTGTTTGTGGGTGACCAAATACTTATTTTCCACCATGATTTACAATAAAAAAAATTTTAAAATCCTACAATGTGATTTCCAGGATTTTTAGTTGAAGTGTACCTATGATGAAATTTACAGACCTCTCTCCTCTTTCTAAGTAGGAAAACTTGCACAATCAGTGGCTGACTAAATACTTTTTTGCCCCACTGTAATTATTGATATTTATTACTAGGTTTAAGTATTATATTACAAGTTCATAAGACTGGCTAACCTACATTTGTTACCATGTTGAAGTGTTGTTCTGCACTTGCTGCAATACTAAGTGATTATGTTTTTGTTTACGCTTATGATCCTTGGATTTTTCAGCTCAATGAAGGAAGAAGAACTGTACGGGAAACGCTATGACGATCATGATTGGGACAAAATATCAAATATTGATGTATGTGTTCTATAACTCCTACAAAAATCTGAACTATCATACATATTTGCAAGAAAAATCTGTGAATGCTTGAGTTACCTGGATTTTTGTTTTTATTTGTAAAATAAAATGATAAAGAAAAACAAATTTTGCCTAAGCTAGTATCTCGCAGACAACTGTACTTTGTGTCTACGTTTTATTCCTAAGGTTTTGAACAAATATACATGCAATGGCATCTAAATTTTAGATGTTGAGAAGAACCTCGCGCTTGCAGCTCTATTCACGTTATGTCTAAATGTGGTTACAGTTCGAAGGCTTACGACAGCCTGATGATTTGATGAGATTCTGGCAGAATTATCTTCACCCCTCCATTAACAAATCCACGTGGAAGCAGGATGAGATCGAGAAGCTTGCGGCTGTTGCAGAGCAATACAACCATAGTCACTGGGATCAGATTGCAGAGGCTCTGGGAGTAAGAACAAATGCTTAATTCAACAACTGCAATCATAGTAATAAAGTGGAACTGTCATAAAAACAGCAGAAATGTTACTATTATTATTGGAATTGTTGGTTGTAATTATTATTCTTATTAGTAGTGGTGTTAGTGTTGTTGTTTCTATGATTGTTATTATTATAGCTATAAAAGTGGCTGTACGTATTTCTTTTATATTCCCGCTGTTTTTCTTTTCAGACCAACAGGTCAGCTTTCATGTGCTTTCAAACATACCAGCGTTACATTTCTAAAACCTTCAAGAAGAGAGAGTGGAGTAAAGAGGAGGACGAGGTCCTCAGAGACCTTGTGGAAAAGATGAGAATTGGCAACTTCATACCCTACACTCAAAGTAATCAGTTTGTATTATTAAAGGCAGCAGAAAGACTTCATGTCTAGGGATGTTTGGCTATCCTGTTTGTGTCCTATCATTGTGTTTTCAGTTTAAATGCCTTAACTTTATCATGGTATTTGTATATCCACAGTGTCATACTTCATGGAGAGTCGTGATTATGCCCAGCTCATCTACCGCTGGACCACTGTTCTGGATCCCTCAATAAAGAAGGGGCCGTGGACCAAAGAGGAAGATCAGGTATGAACAGCAGATTAACGATACCTTAAACGTGTTTTATATTTCTACAGTGCTATGATGTGCAGTGTATATACTGACAGTGTTTCTTTCTCTATAGAGGGGATGAAGACAAAAAAGTGCAGTTTAGAAAAAATACATATATTAAACAACTGAAATGATTTACAATTGAGTATAATAGAAAGGATCTAAAAATCTATAAGTCAATAAAAGCACCATGACCTTTGCCAGGAAAGGAGGAAGTAAAAGGAGATAAGACTAAATAACAAAAACCTAACTAAAACTACACTGATTTTGAAACAGAAACTAAAACAAATTTTTAAACAAAGACTAAAAATGCTTTCAGCACTATCCCTGCACTTGCCAGTTGGATATATAAGACCAGTCAATGTTTGTTCATTGCTGCCCCTTTGTAGAGGAGTAGCTGGTATGGTATACCAGGGCATTGTTTCTCTTTGTATGTGTGTTCTAGCCATTACTTAGAACAGTGATGTTGGGGAGGGGCAAAAGGAGGCAAAATAATGAGGAATGTTGAGCACTGCTAGCATAAGACAGACAAGTTTTGAACACGGATCAGTCCTGTCCCGTCCCCTCTGCTGAAAAACAGCCCCAAAGCATATTTCCACCCCCATGCTTCACAGTAGGTATGGTGTTCTCGGGATGCAACTCAGCATTCTTCTTCCTCCAAACATGACGAGTTGAGTTTTTTACCAAAAAGTTCTATTTTGGTTTCATCTGACCACATGATATTCTCCCAATCCTCTTCTGGATCATCCATATGCTCTCTGGCAAACTTCAGACGGGCCTGGACATGTACTGGCTTAAGCAGGGGGACAGAAATCTTGCTTGTTTGTGGGTGACCAAATACTTATTTTCCACCATAATTTAAAATTCTTAAAAAAATCATACTATGTGATTTCCTGGATTTTTTTTCTCATTTTGTCTCTCGTAGTTGAAGTGTACCGATGATAAATTACAGACCTCTTTCATATTTCTAAGTAGGAGAACATGGACAATCAGTGGCTGACTAAATACTTTTGCTCCACTGTGTATCATCATTTATTGTTAAACTGTCTTTTTGTCCTGGAATAAATCTTAACGCTTGTAAATGCTTAAGCTAATTGCAGCTGCTCTTGCTGTAGTTACTGCTGAATGCTGTTAAGAAGAATGGATGCAAAGAGTGGTGGAAAATTAAAAATGAAGTACCTGGCAGGACGGACAATGCTTGTCGGGACAGGTGTGTAAATAATCCACTTCAGATTCACTGGGTGACACCTAATGTGGAAGTGTATGTGCATGAGCAGTGAAAAGCATTTCAAAAATGTTTTAAACATCTTAGGTATGTGGATTGCCTTCGTGAGGATGTAAAGAGAGGCACGTGGAGCCCTGAGGAAGTGGAATTGCTGAAAGAAATGGTAGCAAAATATGGTGTTGGTGAGTGAGCCTTTATAATGTTACATCTGCGAATGTTTTAGACTTTGCAAAGCCCTGGCCTATACAATATTAGCAGGAATTCAGATAACACTAGTTCGATATAGTGTGCTAATCATAGTTATGGAATCCCAATAGGTAAATGGGCAAAGATTGCCGCTGAAATTCCAAACCGGATCGACAGCCAGTGTTTGAACAAGTGGAAATCGATGAAAAGAAGTGCTGCTGTAAGTTTGTATCCATTTTTATTAGGATTTATAAATGTTCTACTTCTACAAGTCTGTGCACTAGGCTGCTTGTTCCTTATAAACATCTTTTTTATTTATTTTTTGCACCTTGCAGAAAGTAGGTGTGAAAAGAGCGGCGAACACGAAATGTGCTCCAGAGCCAAAAAGAAGGAATGTATCACACAGAAAGATAAAAGAGGAACAAATGGTGTACGACTCGAGCTCTGATGATGAAAAAAGAGCAAAAGTGCCTTTCATTGACAGTGATTGTGAGGAGGCAGAAGCTAATATTCCTCCAGATGTGAACGTACAAACTAGACAAGAGTACATCCAACCAGACATGAAGGACTGGATTCCTGTACAGCCGAAGACCCTGGTGCATTCCAATTGGCGTCTTAAGCACATGCTGGTCAGTTTGGCCAATAAAGACAAAGATAAGGCTTGTACAGAGAGGACTGAGAACTGCTTGGACGTCTGCCGGAACACAGTGGTGAACCGCTTGGGATACCCTGTTAGAAGTTTTCTCAGTAAAGATTTGCCTACTGTGAAGAAATGGGTGAGTGTGTGGCGGGGAATGAATGTCCAAATCATAAAGGCTTTCTGGACATCCAGAGTTAGTTCAGGGGCCGGATTCACGACAGCTTTCTTAAGACAAGCACTAAGAAGTTCATAATGTTCTTAAGTGCAATTCTCCAAAGAAACCTAACTCATAATTTTCTTAAGATTTTCTAAAGAAACTCTTCATTGTTTTCTTACGTAGACTACGTTGCATTTTACAGCTTACAATATACTGCATTATTTCAGTTATTAGTTCAATCCTCTCTGAGGACGGCAAAATGGAGGAAATTCAAGCCAAGCCTTCAAAAAACTTTAGCAAACAAGAAATAAAGGTGATGGTGGAAGAAATAGCCAGTTTTGCCCTAAACTTTCCTTATATAGACTTTTGTATTTGAAGCATTTAAATTGTGCTAGCCTGTGGTAGGGACTGTGGTAGCCTAGTGGTTAAGGTACTGGACTCTGGATCAAAAGGTCCAGGGTTCAAATCCCACCTCTGCCAAGCTGCCACTGTTGGCTCCTTGAGCAAGGCCCTTAACCCACAATTGCTTGGATTGTAAGACTGTACCAATAAGCCATCTGGATAAGGGCGTCTGCTAAATGCTGTAAATGTAAAATGTAATTGAAATGTAAGCCTTATTTCCAGTAACTGAATTGTTTAAAGTTTTAAATTTTGAGGCTTACCTTCAACTCTTACAGTCTAAGACAGGTGTGAGGCTATCGTAAGGTTAAGAAAACATTTAAGAACATAATGTGTTCAAGAATACCACTCATTCTTAAGTGTTTTTAAGAAGAGAGTTAAAAAAAAGATAATTCTTGACGTTATTTGAAGAATAACAAACTTTCCTAACTTTTTTCCTAAGAATGAAGTTGAGAAAAAAAACACACATTTAAGAAGATTTTCTTTCTTAAGAAACTTTCGTGAATCCGGCCCTTGTCTTTCAGCACCGATGGCAGTCCAAGAATATTGAGACTTTTTGTGAGAAACATTACTGTTGAAGGCATTTATACAACCTGTAGTGGAAAAAAGTCTGAATCAAAATCATAAATGAATTAAACTGGCGGAAAGAGTCACATGGCTAGAAGTCACAGGTGCTATGGACCTGGGGCTGGATTCATGAAAGCTTCCTTAAGAAAATACTGGTAAAGGTTCTTAAGAAAAACACTTAGAAGTTCGTAAGAATGTTTATAAATGCAATTCTAGACAAAAACTTAAGTTATCAAATATTATCTTTAGAAAATCATAATAATTTTATTAAGAAACTTCATTGTTTTCTTATGTAGGCTACGTAGAATTTATTATGATTATAATATACTGCGCAAGAACCATTTTGAATTTGTAATGACCGTCATCTCCGTTGTTAGTTTAAAAATGGAGGAAATTCAAACCAAGCGTTCATAAAAGTTTAGCAAACAAGAAATGGAGGTGATGGTGGAAGAAATAGCCGGCTTTGCCATAAACCTTCCTTATATAGACTTTTGTATTTTAAGGATGACCTTCACTTGAAAGGCTTTTAAGCATTTAAACTGAAAAGAAAGCCTCATTTCCGATAACTAAGTTGTTTAAAGTTTTATTAATATTGATGCTTACCTTCAACTCCTACAGCAAGACAAGTGTGAAGCTATTGTAAGAACAGAATGTGTTCAAGAATACCACTCACTCTGAGAATTGTTGTTAAGAAGAGAGTTAAGAAAAAAATTCTTTTTTTCCTAAGAAGGAAGTTAAGAAAACAAACATTTAAGATTTTCTTTCTTAAGAAACTTTCGTGAATCTGGCTCCTGGTGCTGAATCCCATACTGGGCTTACAAACTGAACGTGGATCAGTGTTGGTAACAGAAGATCACGTTTCTGTAACAACACCAATATTAACCGCAGGAAGAAAAGTCTGGTAATCTCCTTCCTTACCTTGCCATAAAACTCTATTAATTATAAAGAACTATACTGTATGGTAGGGGTGTAACGATGTACCGCGATGCAAAAATGGAGCGTTGTCTGTCGTCGTTCGTTCTCGATTTTGCCGCCATCTAATGCAATTCCGGTTTTGAACACTAGATGGCAGTCATACTCAGACGCATATCTCAATGAGAATCCCAATTTCTTTTCATTCCACCGGACTAAAGTTTTTTTGCTTAAGAGTTTATACAAGAAAAGTACACTATTTTGAATTGTTATTCTTCAAAAATAAAAATTAATGGTTTCCCTGGTTGTTTAATATAGGATAAAGCTACAGTAAGATAAGTAAAGATAATGCCTTTATTGTCATTGTACAATTAAACGATGAGATTAGGATTACTGCTCCTGGACAGTGCAAATCCACGTAAAAACAGAATTAGACAGTCACTCAGACAGATTAACTCAGTCAAGCACACAAATACTTCAAGATTAGTAGTGCACTGATGGAATGAAAAGAGATATTAAACATAAGAAATACTGCACTGATAGAAAAAAGGCATTTTGTTTGTAGTTTTAATGCATTTACATTTACATTTACAGCATTTAGCAGACGCCCTTATCTAGAGCGACTTACAGTTGGTACAGTCTTACAATCCAAGCAATTGTGGGTTAAGGGCCTTGCTCAAGGACCCAACAGTGGCAGCTTGGCAGAGGTGGGATTTGAACCCTGGACCTTTTGGTCCATAGTCCAGTACCTTACCCACAGTCCCCATAATGATTCTAGTGCTAATGTTTCTAGTAACTTATTTTAATTGCAAGGGACTAACGTTTTATTGTTAAACAAAACATGTACAAGAAAATGTGCATTGGTATCATCCTGTCCAGGATGAGCATTGATTAAAAAAGAAAGCCCTGGACAGTTCAACTGTGTGTTTGTTAGTTCTTTTTTATGACCAGACTTCATTAGGAATAAGTAATGCTGAAATTCAAAATGGTTCACAAACTTACAGACAGCAAACCTTTCAATTAGTCACGGGGTGGTGTGATTGCTGTGGAACACTGATTGTATTGTGCTTCGCAGAATATCTCGGATGAATCAACCATGTTCCTGGTGCCTGATGAAGATGTTAAACATTTTCTGAGTTGGAAGAGGAGATCGGCTCTGAAGGGGGTAATGTTCATGTTAGCATCTTGGATAATAAATCACCAGTGGAGTTCATGCAGCAGTGTTCAGTTACAAGAACTCCTTGTTTTTTCTTCCAGAAGAATCGATCCAAGGCTGCAGCTGCATTCAGACTGAACTATGCTCTGTTCTTAGCTGTTACTCCATGGCTTGGCAATGTGCTCGTGCCTATAATCGGCAGTGAACGGGACGTTTGTGAAGGTGATATTGGGACGTGGTCATGAAGTGCGTAGGTTTCTTTTGTTAGTACTAACGCTCTTTGTCTCCATGTAGCTGATGTTGTTCGGAAAACAGCAGCAAAGATCCCTCTTGCGAAGACGCCTGTGTTTATGTTCTTTCTGCTGGTGAGCATATGTTTCTGGACATCCACAGTAGTCTTAGGCATTCTGTATTTATCAATTCATATTCTACTTATTCTGCACTTTGTAGTTCTGTAGTTACAGATTGTAGTCCATCTGTTTCTCTACATACCGTGTTAGCCACTTTGACTCAGGACCCCACAGATCAGGTACTAATGGGAGGCGGATCATTCTCGGCACTGCAGTGACACTGATGTGTTAGTGTGTGTTGAGCTGGTATGATTGGATCAGATACAGCAGTGCTGCTGGAGTTCAAACATTTCACTCTCTGCTTTATTAGAGCCATTCCATATTGGTCCACCTTGTAGATGTAAAGTCAGAGACCGAAGCTCATCTGTTGCTGCACAGTTTGTGTTAGTCATCCTATAGTCCTTCATCAGTGTTACAGGATGCTGGTGGCTGGACATTTTTGGTTGGTGGACTATTTTCAGTCCAGCAGTGACACTGAGGTGTTAAAACTCCAGTGTCACTGCCGTGCTGGGAATGATCCACCTCCCAAGTAGGACCTGATCTGTGCTGGTCCTGTGGGGGTCCTGACCCTTAGAGAATGGTAACACCTGGATGCGTTTTTAAATGGTTTTGTTTTGAAACAGGCTCTTCGCGTTGATGCTGAAGGCTGCAAGACAGTCATTTTGGCTCGCAAAAGCAAGCCATCCACGGTAAGGGTTCATTCACGTGAACAGCCAAGAGAAGTGTTCTAGACAAAATATTATAAAATGGTTATGAATTCAAGTGTGTAGAGCTGTAACAGGGTCTCAAGTGTCACACAGTCAAGCCATGGTATCCTAATCCTGGTATGTATTCTAATCCCCATCCCCACCAGCATGCACAGTGCTTATACCCCGATTCCATTTAAAATCAGTCACCTTTTCAGATGTTTACACCAGTTCAGATGCATGATGTGTGTTGTTTCTTCTAGAGAGAGAAATCTTTTCCCAATGCAGCATAGTGATCTCTTAAAATCTTGACACTTGGAAAAAAATGCTTGTGAATCAGAGTTTTCTGGGTTACGTTACTGCAAAATGTGCTGGGCCACCATTCCACTGTTAGATTTATTGATTTAGCAAATTGGGAGACAAAATTCGAGAGGGAAGACATGTGCAGAGGAGGACATGTGCAGAGGAGGGACAGTGGATATATTGGTAGGAAGATGTTGGAGATGGAGCTGCCAGGCAAGAGACAGAGAGGAAGACCAAAGAGGAGTTATTTGGTTGTGGTAAATGAAGATATGCAGGGAGTTGGGGTGAGAGTAGAGGACGTGGAGGACAGGGTGAGGTGGAAACGTTCAACTCGCTGTGGTGACCCCTGATAAAGGGAGAAGCTAGAAGAAGCAGAAGAAGAAGAAGATAATGACCATATGTAATTTCTCAGTCTCTTTATTAGAATACAACCAGGAAATAAAGGAAATTTGTGTGCAGTGTTAAACACCGAAAAAGAATTAGGAAAAACAAACAGCTTCCGTAGGCTACAGTGGCAAGTATTTGGTGTGACCTCCCCTCACACTTGAGCAATGGCAACATCTGGCAGCTTCATCAGGATGCCAAGTTGAGTCTACAGTCCGAAGAAGCTTGATCAGAAATGGTCGTTGTGGAAGGGTAGCAGTCAAGAAAGTACTATTGCGGAAGGGGAACAGTGTGAAACGTTTAAAATAAGCTTAAGCTCACACACATTGGAACGAAGATCAGTGGAAAAGAGTATTATGGAGTGACGAATCCAAGAAATTAAAAGTTCATCTTCTAATGTATGTGAATGTATGTAACTGTAATAAGATTTAAAGGTATAGGACTGTGCAAAAATCTTTGGCAACCATATTTGTTGTTTTAGCAGTGGTATAATGATCAATTATATAAAACTTAGATTAACCAAACAGTGGCCAACCTCATTAAGCCGAAGCTTATTTTTATTAGTGTTGAAAAATGTCATGTAATTTAGTGCGTAATGGGATGAAAAGTGAAAGAAAACATTTACTCTATTGGTGAACTCTTATAAATAAGTTTTAAGGAAACCATGGAGACCTATTATACCGTACTTGTGGATGAAGCAAATATTATAAAACATTGCTAAACACAGCAGAGATCTTCTCGGAAACAAGGGTAGTTTGAATATGAATCACTCCATTTCACTGGTATTGAATAGTGAATCGTTTTCGGCCTGTTTCAGCAAGATGCCAGAAAACAGAGAGACAAGTTTTTATAGCACATGCGCAGAGAGACCTGAATTCGACGTTACTGAGGGTGCGGAAAGAAACTATAGATGACCTCCACCCACTGTCTTTACGCTGCCTTTTTCTCCCTCTCGGTTTCTGACGAGTCGTACCGCGTGCGGGTGTACCACGTAGTTTGTGGCCAACCATATTTTCCTTCGTTGTTAGAAATATTACTGCGCTTCTCTACTACTCATGCACTCATTTTTTGCCTTTCAGGCACCAAGAGCTAAACAGGAATCATAAGCAAGGTATCTAAAAATCGTTCTCTATCACTTTCAAGTGCTGTTAAGATTCTGAAAACGAATACCTGTAATGACTACCCATAGCTTTCAGTCAAAAACGGTGGCAGAGATGCGGATGAAGCAAGAAACCGAAGGAATGTCCCTCAGATCCTTGAGTCTCTAGCCCTGCTCAGCTCCACAGCCAACCACAATACCACTTCCTGCAATTTACAGTCAACAGCAATCGAAACCCACCCACAGCATCTGCAGTCCAACTAGGCAGAAGATGAATTCAGAGTATGATAGTTTCCTAAAAACGGTTGTTATACCAACCAAACATGCCAGGAGTAATACCTTGAATCTGTTGTTTGGTACAGAATAATTGCGCTCATCCACAGCTTCTCCAATCCTCATTACAGTCAGCCGTACCTGTTGAATCTGGGAAGCGGTTCGCTGCTGGTTCTTGCACACAGTCGGCCATGAAAAACCTGGTCCCGTCTGCTAATGGGGTTTGCAGAATGTTCAGACAGGGAGAAACAGGAGCTCCAAAAGTCGACGCAAAACCCACAGTGAAGGCCCAAGCTTTGTTGGAAAGTGCTAAAAGGAAGACGTCTAAAGAACCTGCTAAAAATAACCTAATCTCTCAGGGTGTGGCCACTAACCTAGTAGAACCACCTACAGCCTGGATTCTCACTCCTGATGGTTTGATACCTGTCGCTGCAATTCAGGTAACATATCCATCTGCTGGATCAGGTCCTGGTCAGAACCCAAGCCCTTCTGTAGTCTCAAGCGGCTGCAATGTTTCTTTTCTTCCCCCTTCTAATTCGAACTTCCCCAAGGTCGCCTCGGGTGCTAGCAACAGTATACCTGGTGTTCCTGTAGTCCCAGCGAACGCAAACGTTCCCCCCTCGCAAACTGAACCTTCGGTCAAGGTGACCGATCCTAATACTGCGTGTAGTCCAAATAAAAGTGTGAACATTGCTCCTCAACTGGCATTTAAGCCGGCTGCAACCGTTCCTGTTGTGAACGGAGCTGCTGCACCATCCTTACTTGTGTCTGCCTCTTCAGCCCCTAATGCAAACATTCCCAGAGTTCAGTCCAGCCCTGCAGTGTCTATAATCACCAAAGACCCTCCAAAGTCTGCTCCCAAGGTCCAGTCCTCTGTAAATAGCACCACAAACGTATCGCCACATATTCCCACAGTCCAGTTAGGGGTCAGACACACGATCCCAAGTTCTCCAATTGTTCCTTCAGTTATGACGCAGCAAACGGTCGCCCGAGTTGAATCGCAAACCGTTCAGAGATCAGTCACGACAGCCAATCCCAACCAGATTCCTGATGGTTTGTCTTTTGATGCTAACCTGGTGTTCTTTGAGCCTCCGGGTCAGGTCAAGCACTGGATGAAGGGGAATGGTGGAATTACTGTGTCTCATCAGCCGAACAAAATGCCTTATCTTCCTCCATTTGTGAGCAATATAAATACATTGGTCTCTTTGCTGAAGGCCAAGGAGTCTCTTTTAAAATCAGCAGAGCGAATCCTGCCCGATGACGACCGAAATAATGAAGAGAAAGCCAGGGTCGCCTCCATCCGTAAACTGGTGTCTGAGAGGTTTCAAAACAACCCGGCGTACTCGCTTTTGAAGGCTCGCTTTTTGTCCTGCTTTACCTTACCCGCCCTTCTCGCCACAATAAATCCAAATCCAAACATGGACACCAAACAGGGCGACAGGAATAAAGAGGATGGTGAAAGCAGAGGCAAGCAAAAACAGGGTGGAGATAACCAGCCTCAGAAAGTGGTGAGTTCATGACTGGAATGTCAAGAATCCAGCATCTTCCACCAAAGCTTTTCCTCTTTCTGTTTTCCGATTGGTGGATTTAGTGGCCTTTGTCTTCTCTTTCAGGTGCCCCTGCTCAGTACAAACGAAAGCGAAGTATCAGCTGCGCAGTATTCTGGGCTCAGACCCCGAAAGAAAAAGGACAGCCATGTGCACAAGGGAACAACAGCAGCTTCTTGAGCATCTAGTGTTAATTAAGTTTTTTTTAATTAAGTTTTTTTTTTTGAGTTTTATGTTAAAATGTGTAACTATTTTATGGTTGGTTTATAAAGCAATGTTGATGTTTTAATAACTGTATGTTAAAGGTTACTATTTTTGTTCTCAGAAACTATTTATAATAAAACTCTCAAACATTTTTACTCCTTCCTGTACTGTCTTGTGCTAAGAACAATTCTAAGCATTTCTCCACAATAAGGGTGAATGATTAAGAGTTTTGAAGACGACTAGTACTAGAGATTAAGCCCAGTTTGATCTGTATTTCCTCTGCAGTCACACTGATACTTGCTTGGTCATGAGTTAAGCACATTGGTATGACTGATTGAGACATAGAAGGAAATTGCTCTGACTGAAAAGCTGAAATGGCAACTAGAAAAGGGAACTCCAGTAGATTGTGTTTGACCAATATTTCCTGTTTGGTTGTCATATACTGTACTGAATCCAGCCCTGTAGCCAGTTGCAGAGGACAACTGGAGAGGGATGATGGCTGACAGGCCGTGTACCGCTGAGTTTGAGGAGGACGAGGAGTGCTGGATGCGTCTGGAGGACCACAGGATGCTTCTCATCAAGACCATTGAACCATCTCGAATAATACCTTATCTGAGACAGTGTAAGGTGCTTAACAGTGAAGATGAAGAACAGATTTATAATGATCCAAACCTAGTCATTAGACGACGTAAAGTAGGTGAGAAACCTTTGGTTGCAGCACCAGCATACAGTCTCCTTGTCTATGTCCTGCTTGTACCTGATTGTAGAGACGTTTCTTCGTCTAGGGGTGCTGCTGGATATCTTACAAAGAACAGGTCTTAAGGGATATGTGGCATTCTTGGAGAGTTTGGAACTGGACTACCCTCAGCTCTATAAAAAAATCACAGGGAAAGAACCTTCCAGAGTCTTCTCTATACTCATAGGTAAGTTTAAGGCTGGTAGTTAAATGCCAGTCTTAGTTCATGTTTTTGGCTGGTGTGCATTTTCACAGGAAAATTGCAGTTAGGATACAAATAGCTTTAGTTTAACACAGTTGTGTTCTTTTGAAATTTCATATTGCGTATATGTGGGCTTACTGGGCTTTTGTAGGCATATCTACCATCCACTCACTGGCCAATTTATTTCATACACCTCCTTGTTTCTACACTCATTGTCCATTTTATCAGAAGTAATTCATAGTTCTATAGTTACACACTATAGTCCATTTGATTCTATATACTCTTAGTCCCCTTTACTCTGTTCTGTAATGGTCAGGACGACCCACAGATCAGGTACTATTTGGGTGGTGGATCAATCTCAGCACTGCAGTGACACTGATGTGGTGGTGGTGGTGAGTTAGTGTGTGTTGTACTCGTAGGAGTGGATCAGACACTGCAGTGTTACTGGAGTTTTTAAACACCTCAATGTCATTGCTTTACTGAAAACAGTCCACCAACCAAAAATGTCCAGCCACTTGTGAGCACTGATGAAAGATTAGAGGATGACTAACAAACTGAAACAACAGATGAGCTACTGTCTCTAGTTGCATATACAAGGTGAAGAAACATGGTCGATGTTTCTAATAGAGTGCACAGTGAACACTGTTAAAAACTCCAGCAGCACTGCTGTGTCTGATACACTTGTACCATCACAACACACACTAACACACCAACACCACATCAGTGCTGAGAATGATCCACCACCCAAACAGTAGCTGATCTGAGCTGGCCCTATGTGGGTCCTGACCATTAGAGAACAGAGTAAAGGGGATTAACAAAGTATGTAAAGAAGCAGATGGACTACAGTTTATGGTTTAATTATAGAACTACAAGGATATTCCATATGAGAAGTGGTTTCTAAGCCCAGTGAATAGTGCAAATGTATTTTTATGTTTGTCTGTTATTATACATTACAGTAGTTGGTCAGACCACATTTTTAGGGGTGGGCAACATGGCCAAAATTCTTGATCATCACAGTAATGTTATACAGCATATCACAATGTAGTAATATTGATAGAAAATGTTTGTTTTTAATCACCTTTCTAATAATTAATTTGGAACTGTGGTTTGTAAGCTTATAAACATGCAATAGAACAGTTAAAATATTAGAATATAAGCAATGCAAAAGAATGAATATACCAGTAAGATGATTTGTCTGCACACTGACAACGATATTCGCCATTACATATTCGTTTTGATTTGATTTTCAACTGTGTACAATGAGATGTTCAAGGAAACTAATCAAATCCCTTGATTTGTGGCATGTAACATGGCCATGTCTTTACAAAGATAAGACACAATGCTACTCATTGTCTCCTTCCATCTGCTAGATTTCTTGTTGTTCAGAGTCTCTGTAACAGCCAAATTTTTCTGAACGCAATGGATTTAACACCCAACTCTGTTTCACCACTGAATGCGTCACACATTTTTGTCTTCTTATGCTTCATTTAAGATAATAAAAAAGATGCTAGGGTTGCCTTCTCAAATGTTGAGTGTCGAATAGAGGTGAAACGATTTACTCTGCTCAAGATTTGATTTTCTTAAGATTATTGTGTATTCAAAAGACATGCCTTGGAGATCATCTTGTATAAGTGTTTTTATCAATAACACTTTAGTCCCTTGAAATTAAAAGAAATTCCTAGAAACATTAGGTTTAAAATTGTAAACAAAATGCCCTATTCCAACAGTGCAATACCTCAATATTTGTTATATTCAAAATTTTTTTTTTCTGTCACTGCAATACTAATCAAAAGTCTTTGTGTGTTTGACTGACTTAATCTGTCTGTGTGTATATTTTCATTGTTCTGGAGCAGCAATCCTAATTTCATTGTACAATATACAATGACAGTAAAGGCATTATCTTAAATCATCTTACTGTAGCGTCACCATATATTAAATAACTAGGGCAAAATATTCTGTTTTATTTTTGAAGAATAACAATTCAAAATAATGTATATTTTTCTTGTATAAAATTGTTTAATATAATTTTATATAATAATTTAAAGAAAAAGAAACTTTAGTTTTCCTGCAGTTAAAAGAAACTATGGGATCTTTGAGTGGGTCTTTGAGTATTTACTCAAAAATGGAATTGCATTAGATCTTTAAAAATCATGGATTTATAATCCAATTACACAGACAATGTATCATCCCATTTTCATATTTGCGATACATCATGTCACGACACATCGTTACACCCCTAGTGACAAATTTTAAATATAATGGACTTCTGCACTGTGTACGTATTTTGTAAAACCGAACCACACAGAGGAAGTTGTTCTTCTTCACTGAGAGAAGGTTGTTTTTTCAAGAATGGTCTGGCTGCTGATATTGGTGGCTGTTCTTAACCAACAACTGAAGTGGTTAATGGGGAAAAACACTGCTGTGTGTGGCCCACTGCCATGTGACCAAGTCACTAAAATATCAGTGTTACTGCTGTACTGAGAACAGTCTACCACCCAAACCAAACAGTCTCTAGTCAGTGGTGGTTCTCTTTGACCCTATGTACCTACAAAGTGGTAGATGTGCCTGAAAAATAGTCGTCCCTTATTCATGTTTGTTTTCCTACAACTCAGATGCGGCAGGTGAGTCAGGCCTAACACAGTTCCTCATGAGTGAACTAACCCGGCTTCAGAAAGCTCTTCAGGATGAGCACAAGGCCCGAATGGAGGTATCGGCACGCGCAACTGAGCAAGCGAACACAATCCGTCAGTTGCAAAAGTGCGAGTGTGAGCTTCGCAAACAGCAAGAGCGAGTGCAGCGCATGCGTGATGAGCGGGACCAGATGTGGGACAAGGCCCGTAACTTGAAGGATGAGAATTACAAACTCATGGGTGACGTCAATCGACTGAGTGAGGAGAAGAACTGCGCTCTCATGAGTAATCGGGACCTACTACTGGAGGTTAGACTGAACATTTGGGATATTGGTGTCTGAAAAGTGATGGTTTTTGTCTGCTGTTGAGAAACTAAGCTGCACTTATAGAGATGTGAAGCTTGTCGCTAATGATTTGCAGTTTGCAACCAGTTTTTGATTGGGATATTGGGGCCAGAACAAAAGTATTCCACTTTTAGCTGTAGCTAACTAAGAAAAAAAAAAAGTCTTCAGTTTATAAACTACATGGTGTGCACACATTTACAGCATTTAGCAGACGCCCTTATCCAGAGCGACTTACAATTGATACAGTCTTACAATCCAAGCACTTGTGGGTTAAGGGTCTTGCTCAAGGACCCAACAGTGGTAGCTTGATAGAGGTGGGATTTGAACCCTGGACCTTCTGATCCATAGTCCAGTACCTTAAACGCTAGGCCACCACATTCCCATAGTATTACTTCTTCTCTTTTAATCCACTGTAACCTTGGTTCTCTTAGGTATTAGTGCTTATTTTTGTTTGGCTTTTCTATATGTTAATTCAAATTCATTCATCTAGTTTCTTGCAGTTATGTCACAAACATTGTCTCGGGACTGTGGTAGCCTAGTGGTTAAGGAACTGGACTATCGACCAGAGGGTCCAGGGTTCAAATCCCACCCTGACCCATATCTCAAGCTGCTACTGGTGGGCCCTTCACCCATAATTGCTTGGATTGTAAGACTGTATCAATTGTAAGTCGCTCTGGATAAGGGCGTCTGCTAAATGACATAAATGAGTCTCCTGTTTCTGCTCATTTCTTTAAGTTGTTTGAGGTATGCTTTATAATGCCAGATTATTAAACAAAATTAGCTTGGTGTCATATATTTGATTTGTTTATTCATTACATTTGATTTGTTTATTCGTAACTTCATGGAGTAAGCAAGGAGGCAAAACCACTGGTTATGTCAAATTCCATTTAATTAAATGGTAGTGCAGCTTATACTTCAGTCATGTTATTAAGTTATTCTTGGTTTGCCAGATTGAAAGGCTAAAGCACAGCTTAATGAACGCCGAGAGCGATTCGAAGATTCACAGAAACCGAACAATCAACCTGAAAAATGCCATGGAGCAGCGGCCAAGCCAGGAAATGATGTGGCAGCTTCAGAAAGAGAATGATCTCCTCAAAGCTCAGATAAAGGAGGTTCAGAGATCTTCCCAGGTAAAAAAGTCTCAAACAAGAAAGAGTTTTACTCATTGGTGCTGGTAAATCAAACCCTCTAGCTAGACCTATCATTTTTCACCAGGACCAAATAAAAACAGAGCAGGACAGGCTGAGCATTCAGGCTTTGGAAGATTTCAAGAAGAAGACCCAGGCGCATCAAGACCTGGTCGATGAGCTGTATGGGTTACGCACCAAGCTGCATGATGCAGAGGAACAAAGAGATAAGGTTTGTGAAACTCAAAGCTTCTTCTTTCCTATATCAACAAACGGTGTTGTCAGGAGCAGATACTTTTGTAACTGTTTTAACATGTCTCTTGTTTGCAGTACCTGGAAAAGAAAGTGGAACTGGAACTGAAGTGTGAGATCTTAAAGAAAGACTCCAAAATGTACTGTAATCGCATGGAGGATATCTTAAAGCAGCTGGATGAGGTCATTAAAGAAAGAGACAAGGTGATGAAATGTAGTGAAATACTCTGTGTTTGCAACTTCAGAGCTGTTTACAATGTTCTAAAATCAAAGTACCTCAGTTCCCGCTGTTAATTTGTTAAAGAAGGTTTGTCAAGAACCGACCACGACGAGTACCAAGCAAATTTTTCCCGCAAGGAATATTGTAAATTGAATGAATCCATTCCAGACCCCCAGAAAATCCGCACTCTATAAGGCATTATATGCATTAATGGAGTTGTATTGTACAGGTGCTCCCTGATTTATGATGGAGATATGTTCAACAAATCCATCATAAGTTAAATGTATCATGAACTGAAGAGAACAAAGCTTAATTTATAATAAGGTGTGGAAAAATCTCGTGATTTAGTGGGTAATGGAATGAAAGTGAAAGTAAAAGCAAAACACTTACTCTATTGATGGATTCCAGGTGCTAGCATAGCTGCTAAGCTAACTGCAGCCTGTGTTCTTGAGCATTCAGTTCCTGTTTTGCTTTCGGTTGGCTCTTATAACTAACCTTTTTAGGATCCATGGAGACTTATTTGCACTAAGTGCTGTAGATGTAAAAATAAAGAAAGAGTTGGTAAAAATAGCGGAGATCTTCTCTGACAGCTATTGTGAATCTGAGTCACCGAATCACTGTGTACTGACTCGTGAATCGAGTTTCGAGCTGAAACTAGTCGCATGGCTCGACTCATACAAGTTTAAGCAACTGTGTTGAGTACCAAGCAAACGATAAGATCCAAGACACATTTTTCTAGTCAAAATGTGCCAAGAACCGCATTTGACGAGTTCCAAGGTGATCGAGAACCAAAGTACCACTGTGTTCCCATATGTAACGTGTTGCAATGAGATCCAGGACAACGTACTGTATGTGGCCAAAGTGGTACTGGCTACCGCTGAAATCCGACATTCACCACTGTGCTCAAAATGCTCAGAATTTTTGTAACCTTCTCCAGATCTGTATCTCCACACACTCCTGCTCTCTGAGCTCTACAGGCAGTTCTTTCCTTCTCATGGCTTGGTTTTTGCTCTGATATGCAGTTAGCTGTGAGACATTATATAGCCAGGTGTGTGTCTTTCCAAATCATCAGCCCCCAGAACTAAATTTCAGGTATTATAGCAAAGGGTCTGAATACTTATGTCCATGTAAATTTTTTGTTTTTCCTTTTTAATAAATGTGCAGAAATTTCTAACATTCGGTGTTCACTTTCATTGTGGGGTATTGAGTGTAGCTTAATGGGGGAATGCTTTTTTATTTTAGCACAAGGCCTCCACATAACAAAATGTGACTAAAGTGTTAGGGTCTGAAGAGTTGCCTAATGCATTGTGGTTATGGTGGTTTAATAAATTATTTTTATTTCACAACAACTAAAAAATGTGTATTATTTCATCCAGGCACTCATTTTAAAAATGCTGATATTAATATATAGATAAAAGAAAAGGCTGTGAAGGTTAGGTCTTATCAGTTTGTGGTTCAAAATAACTCACACTTTGAAGTTCTCTTACATTGCAGTTAGCTATACTTAGCAGAAAGCTCTAACTAGTAGTTTCTAGCTGCTAGTTACACCACATACCACAATGTTCCAAGTTTTCTCCATTAAGTTGTATATGTTTTGGGTTCAATAATTTGGACCTCATTGATTCAATTCCCTGCTGTCCTTAAATGCTGCTTTTTATCTTAAAAAGGCTATTTGTTCACGAGAAGAGTACCATCAGGAGAACTGTAAAAACCTTCAGGACAAGGACCGGTATCGCAAGCAGATCCGGGAGATGGGAGAACGTTGCGACGAGCTCCAGGTCCAGCTCTTCAGAACTCAAGGGGAAGTTCTTGCTCTTCGAGGAAAACTTCGCAAACAGAACCACTTGCATGAAACAATAGGAGTAAGCACTAATAATCTGTCACACCTTCATGAGCTTCATGCATCGATATAGGAAAGCTGGATGGTGCAAATGGTGCTATTAGTGGCACAATTTTGGTGCATTTTTAATAACAAAAGAGCATCTAGCATCACTAGCTTGACTCATGACAACGTTTTGCAGAAATTCTAATGTAATGGTCATCATGTTTCTTTTCTCTACCAGACCTCAGAGGAAAGCCCTCTTCAGAGTACAGTGGAGGTAAGTGATTTTTTCATCGTGCCACCATTAAACACTGCCATGTAGGTAGAAACGTGAATTATTATTTACTTAATATGCTTGCAGTTATATAAAGTTGTTGTAGTTGTAAGATCCTCAAAGGCTGTTTTTGCTCTGTAGGTAAAAAGCCAGACAAGTGAGGAGGACAACAAAGAGAGAGGTTCTCACTTTTCCTCATTTCACTTCTTATTTCTGTCATACATTACCATTACAATACACACACGATAAATCCAAATGTTTGTGGACACACAATAAATCTACAAACATTGGTATTAGTACACTATTAGTCCTTGTTATAACAGTCCACTCTTCTGAGAAGGCCTTCCACTTTTTTTGGATTTCGGAGTTCTATACTGTACATTTACATTTACAGAATTTAGCAGACGCCCTTATCCCGAGCGACTTACACTTAATCCAAGCAATTGTGGGTTAAGGGTCTTGCTCAAGGACCCAACAGTGGCAGCTTGGCAGAGGTGGGATTTGAACCGTGGACCTTTTGGTGCATAGTCCAGTACCTTATCCGCTAGGCTACCACAGTACTGTATCACAGCGGAGCCTGTTACACATGCTTAAAACACTTACATTAACCTACAGTTGGCCAAAATCATAAACAAAGCTTTTTTTATAATAAAGTGTTGAAAGTCTCATGTCATTTAGGGAGTTATGGATTGAAAGTAAAAAGTTCCGGAGGATTCAGTTCCTGTTTTTCTTTCAGCTAGCTGTAATCACAAACCCTTTTTAGGACCCATGGGGACTTCTTTGCACTAAGAATACAGTACTGTAGATGTGTAAATATAAATAAAAACGCAAGAAGCACAGTGGAGATCTGCACTGAGCAATAACTATTGTGAATCTGAATCACTGTACGCCGAATCATGAATCATGTTTCGGCTGTGTTGGAATTCATCAGATACTATAATGGAATTTGCTGCTATACATGTAGATCTGTTGATTTTGAGAACATTTGGAGTCATCTCTTATTTTTTTCCCAGAGCTGTATTGTCATATTGAGAGTCACAGAGGTGTTCAGTCGAACCTATTCTACTACACTGTTTGTGGCGATTTC
The DNA here is from genome assembly GCA_025084515.1 of Ancistrus triradiatus. Taxonomy (NCBI): domain Eukaryota; kingdom Metazoa; phylum Chordata; class Actinopteri; order Siluriformes; family Loricariidae; genus Ancistrus; species Ancistrus triradiatus. The sequence goes on along the minus strand of JAJAGP010004561.1, from coordinate 27,040 downwards.
ATGCCTCTATGATTCATATTATAAACCTGTTAGCAGTAAGTGTGGCTGAAATGACAGAGATCTCTCATTTGAATGGCTGTCCACAAACTTTGGACATATTGTGCATACACAGTGTTTGTCTGTTTAACTCTCACTAAACTTCTGTTTCATACATTCTTTTGTATAGCTTCTGTAAACACCATTAGCATAACCATAGTTTCCGTTTTTAACCTCAATGACGAGGATTCATATCAGGTCAGAATTATCCAAACATTAGTTCCCATTTTCTTATTTTTCATTGTTTGGCTGGTTGCTTTTTGACAGGTGCAAGTGATGATTCACAACCGTCAACTTCAGGCGAGTATAATGTATGCATAAGTATTAATGACCAGTGTCCCTCAGGGTCAGTGGAGGAAACTTTTCGGGTAAGACACACATTCACATTTCCCCCCTGCACTTCTAAAGAAAAAGGTGCATGTTTTCCAATTTTATTTGTGTTACAGGAGAGGATGTTCACTGAGGACGACGTGTCATCTCACTACTCTCCCCGGCCGAGATGCAACTTTTATTACAGAAGGTTGCTATATGCTCTACTTGTTAAAATAATATTAAATTAGTCTGAAAGGGCTTGGAGGAAAATAGAATGACATTAAAAACACAAGTATCACAATTCTTTTTTTTCTGTCATTACAGGAAACGTGCTTTTTGAGAACAAAGGCCATGTTAAGGAATGCACTTAAAGAGTGTACTCAGTGCCGTTTCAGGAACAACCACCAGTGGGAATGATAAACATGATACAGATGGAATTTAACAATGGACACGACCCGGGGAAATCACACCACTTTTGCTGATATTTGAAGCCATTTGTTAACTGACAACTGGTTATATGTCAATGTTTGTGGTTTGAGTATTATTATTATTTAATTAAAAACAATATATTATGTATACGATGGCTGTATTGTCCATTCTGTTAATGATTCCAAATCCATGTTTAATTATGGGTCCACATAATACTTTCCTTTATGGGAGTCCTTTTCCAGCTTTTTTGTTTCATTTATCCTGGTCCAGGTTTCACGTTATTACCAAAATCTACTAGAAATTTGCAAGCTTATGAACCCTGGACTGGGTGCCAGTTCATTGCAGGACTGGGTAGATTGCTGTGAATTTGGAAGAATTCATAGGCCTTTTTGTGTCACTAGGTCTAGAGGCTAGGGTTTTTTTTTTTTATAATTTCAAGGTGGCAAAGTACAATACGTCTTCCCATTTCAGATAACACTTCTCATGGATGTAATGCCCTTATATGGACGATAACAACCAGCTAGAGACACAGACATGAAATCTCACTGCCCCATATTGTGATTTTGCATCTAAAGTTGTTGTATACCCACACAGACCTGAGGAGATCATGAAAACCCCACACAGGTAGAGGCCAGAGTTGGGATCAAACCAGGAATCTCAGAGCTGTGAGGTGACAGTGGGGTTAGGACTAAGGTTTGTACATTTGTCGCGAAAGGAACAGTACTGCATGGAAAGTTAGACCTTCATTTAAGAGGATTGTTCATTTCGTGATTGTTAAAGTCTTTGCATAGAACGGATCATGGAAGGCAAGGCTTTTTCACACAGGGTAAAGCCTTCAGCTAGAAGATAAAGACTTTGCAATGAAAGGTAATGTTCTTATTTGCAAAGAAGAACCTTCTAATTGAAGGTAGGAGCTTCTCTTGAAGGATTAATCTTTATAATATAAGGTAATCCTTTGAGGAGGGAGGGTAGTCCTGCTCGCAGAAGGTAACAATTCTGTACATATGAAATTTTGTACACCTGTTGCATTAAGGAACCCTTCCATAGAACATTTAGGATCTTCTCACGAGGATAATGACATGCGGATGACATTCCTGTGGGGAAAGAGTTCCAGGGAGGGAACCCATTTTTGTTGAACATATTGCCTTTTCATAGAAGATAGCTTCTCATTGAGGATGAACTTCATATGGAAGGTAGTGATTTCACAAGAGATATAACCTTTTTCCATGGAACAAAGTGTCTGCTCATAGAAGATCACAGCTTCTCATTGAGAGTGACACTCCTAAGGAAAATGGAGGTTTATAACGGAATACGAACCCTTTCCATGGAACATGGTGCCTTCTCATGGATGGTGATTGTTTCTAATAAAAGGTAATGACCTTATACAGAACACAGTGCCTTCTCATGGCAGGTAAGAACTTTCTGTGAAATGTACCTTCTCATGTAAGCTTCAGGATGCAGCCTGATCAAGTCACACTGTTGACTTTCATTGTGAACTGTTATTGTTTCATGCAACAATTGATTTCATTGTTAGAATTATTTTTAAATTCAATTACCATGCAACCATATGAACTGAATAATATGTAAAGTGTTGGTGTTTATGAAACACATATAACAGATTGGTTCTACAATTCCTTTGAACAAACTTGAACACAAGCACACCATTTCAATTTAAAATCTACACATATTGGCCTATACATACACACTCCCATCCTCATCACCACTAAACAAAACCATAGCTGCCTTCATCACACGCTGAGCTGCATTTTGCTTGTTTTAAGGCGAACAGAACAAAGTTGAGCTGTTTGTGTAAAGTTGCTGGGCACCAATGGCTTTTTCAAATTACCAACTTTGTGTTTTTTTCCTGAAAGACATGTTGTCTTTAGGATGCTGGTATGCTGGTCAATCAACAAGACCATGCCAATTCCATGTTCCATGTCTTTCCAGTTTGGTTTGTACTGGTTATTGTTGGTATGGTGCGTTGTTTTTTTTTTTTACATTCTTGGGGATTCCGTAGATGGCAGAGACTTTAAAGAAGAACACTGTAACAAATATTGTATTTTTTTTTTTTTCCTGAGCCGCTATCCAGGCACTTATCACTGACAAGTTGCTAATTCACAGAACCAGGATGTCGCAAGTCGTGTACGACAGTGTAAAAATGAAGAGGAAATGCTGCGCCACCTGCTGGTGATCCGGTTTAATCCCGCCCGTGCGCTTGTAACCATAGTAACAGAGACGCTAATATAGGTACTCCGTAACGGAGTGCGTTGTTTATTTTATTATTATTTTTTAACAGAAACGCTCTTAAAATAAAATAAAACGTATTATCACTAAACAAACGGCAACAAGTGGATTTTTTGAACATGGTCTTAAAATAACCGACTTATACCGTGCTGTTTTAACAGATATTATCTTAGTCAGTTAGTATAAATGAAATGCGCTAGCATTAGCTACAGTAGCAGCAACAATGGCAGAGACTCGTGTAGTTCCAAGTGGGAAGGTTTACAGACACATGTTTGATGCACAGGTAAGATATTTTAGGTTTTATTATATTATTTATATTTGTGCTTGTTTACAGTGGTTGTGTAATTGAATTAGGTATTATTACCTCTTTGTTCCTATTGTACCCTATAAAACACTTTGTAGTTTTGCAGTTGCAGGCTGTAGTCCATCTGTTTCTCGAAATACTTTGTTAGTACCCTTTACTCTGTTCTCTAATGGTCAGGACCCCCACAGATCAGGTACTATTTGGTTGTGTTAGTGTGTGTTTGATTGGTATGAGTGGACAGGACACTGCGGGTCACTAGACTGAACATGTGAGCACTGGTGAAGAATTAGAGGATGACCAACACAAATTGTGCACCAACAGATGAGCTGTTGTCTCTGACTTGACATCTACAAGGTGGATCTCACTAACACAGCACCATTATATCAGTGTCCTTGCAGTACTGAGAATGAGCCACCACACAGATAGTACCTGATCTCTGGTGGTCCTGCGGGGGTCCTGGCTATTAGAAAACAGAGTAAAGGGGACTACAAATAAAGTAATTTGTAAATATATGATATATTTTGTATACAACCCCAATTCGTATGAAGTTGGGACGTTGTGTAAAACATAAATAAACACAGAATACAATGATTTGCAAATCCTTTTCAACCCATATTCAATTGAATACATTACAAAGACAAGATATTTAATGTTCAAATGGATAATTGTTATTGTTTTTTTGCAAATATTCTCTAATTTTGAATTTGAGGTCTGCAACACGTTCCAAAACAGTTGGGACAGGGGCAACAAAAGACTGGGAAAGTTGAGGAATGGCCAAAAAACACCTGTTTGGAACATTCCACAGGTGAACAGATTCATTGGAAACAGGTAAGATTGGGTGTAAAGGGAGTATCCCCGAAAAGCTCAGTCGTTCACAAGCAAGGATGGGCAGAGGTTCACCACAAATAGTCCCAACAGTTTAAGAACAACGTTTCTCAACGTGCAAAGAATTTAGGGATTTCATCATCTACAGTATCATCAGAAGATTCAGAGAATCTGGAGAAATCTCTGCAAGTAAGTGAAAGCCAAAAACCAACACTGAATGCCCATGGCCTTCGATCCCTCAGGTGGCACTGCATTAAAAACCAACATCATTCTGTAACGAATATTACCACATGGGCTCAGAAACACTTCAGAAAACTACTGTCAGTGAACACAGTCCGTCGCTCCATCTACAAGTGCAAGATAAAACTCTACCATGCAAAGAAAAAGCCAGATGTCAACAACACCCAAAAACGCCGCTGGCTTCTCTGGGCCCGAGCTCATCTGAGATGGACTGATGCAAAGTGGAAAAGTGTCCTGTGGTCTGACGAGTCCACATTTCAGATTGTTTTTGGAAATCATGGACGTCGTGTCCTCTGGGCCAAAGAGGAAAAGGACTGTCCGGATTGTTATCAACGCAAAGTTCAAAAGCCAGCATCTATGATGGTATGGGGGTGTGTTAGTGCCCATGGCATGGGTAACTTGCACATCTGTGAAGGCACCAGTAATGCTGAAAGGTACATACAGGTTTGGGAGCAACATATGCTGCCATCCAAGCTACATCTTTTTCAGGGACATCCCTGCTTATTTCAGCAAGACAATGCCAAGCCACATTCTGCACGTCTTACAACAGCGTGGCTTCATAGTAAAAGAGTGTGGGTACTAGACTGGCCTGCCTGCAGTCCGGACCTGTCTCCTATTGGAAATGTGTGGCGCATTATGAAGCGAAAAATACGAAAACAAAGACTGAGCTACTGAAGTTGTACACAAGCAAGAATGGGATTCCACCTACAAAGCTTCAACCATTAGTGTCCTCAGTTCCCAAACGCTTATTGAGTGTTGTTACAAGGAAAGGTGATGTAACCCAGTGGAAAACATGCTCCTGTCCCAACTGTTTTGGAGCATGTTGCAGGCCTCACATTTAAAAGGAGTGAATATTTGCAAAAAACAATAAAGTTGATCCGTTTGAACATTAAATATCTTGCCTTTGTAGTGTATTCAATTAAATATAATTTGAAAAGGATTTGCAAATCATTGTATTCTGTTTTTATGTATGTTTTACACAACGTCCCAACTTCATTGGAATTGGGGTTGTATTATAGTAGAGTATAGTATGTTTTAGTCCGTATGGCATGTCTAGCTCACCACTGTGGGGATCTGAATTTAAGTTCAAGCAGTACCTTCTGGCGCAGTCGGACATGACATGCAGACATGAGTTGTGTAATTATTGACAGTTAGTGGTTTTTAAAACAGGGAAACACATATGTTTACATAGTATGATCACTTCATGTTACCAGCCATCCATAGAAGTACACTTCTTCTTCGTTAGGTAGTTAATACAAAGCTGTTTTACATAATGTTAGACCTTGTTATCCATTATCTTAGTAAATGGAATGCACTTGACTTTATCCTGGTGTTTATTGTAAGAATTTCTTGGGAATATGGCCAAGGAACAGTGTTTGCCCTGTAGGGTGCACCTGATTGTGAAAAGTTGCCTCATATTTGTTAGCTGTAATGTATTACAAAGCAATTATCAGGCCCAAACATCCATGAAGTGAATGGTCAATCCCATTATGGATCCTCCAACATACCTGATAGATGGCTTTCAGAGTTTAAGGGATCCCTTTGTTCCTTCAATCAGTGTCATCCTGTTCAGATATGGAAATTATTCTTTACCCTTGCACAAGATTCAAGCTTTTAGACTGCATGCACCAAGTTCTACATCTTCACACATTGTTCTTTGACAGGAAAGCTATCTGAATGCCATCTGTGCCATTAGTGCCAGCTTTGTTGCTTGGAAGTACATTTTTAAGAGGGTTTTGGAACCTATCCTGGAGGAACACAGGTCACAGGTATGCCCTGGATGGAAACCATCTCCAACGCAGGGGGCCGGTAGAGGTTGCTCTTTTAAGTATGATCCCCTGACCAGCTTTTTCTGCCTCAGGCATAACCAATTATCCCAATTACTCTCTGTCCAGCTACAAGGCAACACTGGGACAAGTCACTGCAGTTGCCTTTGCATCAGCTGAGCACCCAGACCTTTTTTTTTTCCAATAGCTGTTAGTTTGCAGTCATCATGATATGCATCACTTGTGCACCTTATGTTTATAACTGTAATTTATTCATGTAAATGTCAAGCAAATTTTTATTTACAGATATTTTATCCACACTCTTTGTATAGTAACATGTTTCCTAAATTTAGATGTGCATTCTAAATATGTCACTAGCCATAAAATGCATGGATGGAGGAGCATTCTCTGCTTGATCACTTGTTTTTCTTTTCTGCAGGTTCATTTGTCGCTGTCTCTTCATGAAACGCGGAGGAGGCGTGTTGCTAATGCAGGTTACCTCAGTGGAGATTGATCCCATGAGCACCCCAGACACAGGAGCACATGAGAATCCTTTAAGGAGCCACACCGAAGCTCAGCAGTGCTCTGCTGACATGACTGGGAGGTACTGATATACTGGGATAAGGGTATTTCAACCTGAAGGTAGAAAAATAATGAGTACAAAAGATTCTGCCCATTAAAGTCCATATTAACTAATCCTGATCACCTGTTGCAAATAAGCTCAGTTAATTTATGTTTTTTTTTAGTTATTTAATGTGATTACTAAGGCTGTGGTTGAAGTTTAAATGAATTCGGTTCAATGTTATTTATATGGGCCATTTTGCCAAATTAGTTCAAACTGCAGTCCCACAGCAAAATAAATTTACTTAAAAATCTGAGCTAGTAATAATCTAAATGTACAAAATCATTATTTATAGGTTGGGTGTTTTTTATTGGAAATTGGCTGTCCCAATCCACAAGGGAAGTTTAACCCTTTAAAAGCTTTATCTTTAAAAACTTTCAAGCATTTATATTTTGCAAATAGGTAAATGTTTGTATTTAATTTTTTAAAAGTACTTTTTCATATGTGTATTTTTTAATAGTTAAGTTTGCAAGTGTTGTGCTAAAATTTGTTAAAATTATCACCACTTTAAAAATTTGCTAGTTTTGTAAAAAAAAAAAAAAAAAACTATTTCAAAACAGTACTAAAAAAAAACATGAAAACTGACTTTACATTTACAGCATTTAGCAGACGCCCTTATCCAGAGCGACTTACAATTGGTACAGTCTTACAATCCAAGCAATTGTGGGTTAAGGGCCTTGCTCAAGGACCCAACAGTGGCAGAGGTGGGATTTGAACCTTGGATCTTCTGGTCCAGAGTCCAGTACCTTAGCCACTTGGCTACCACAGTCCATTTACTTTTACTTTTTACTTTTACTATATATGTAAACTTTAGATATGGACCAATATACAAAGATACAAAGATAGGGATTTCTCCACAGGAAACAACTGAAACAGAGCTCCCATTATACAAATATTCATATTTTCCCTAACAAGGTACTTTCAGATAATGGGGTTTGACTGTATTTTGTAATTTGAAAGAACTATAGACAAAAAATATTGGCAAAACCATTATGATATGACAATGACTAAGGTTTGTAAAGGCTCTATAGACCTTCTGTCAGCTTGTTTTGCTTTTGTATTGAGCAAGCAACAGTGAGTGTGTGAAAGAAGCAGCAGCAATAATACTATTACTGTGTATGCTTTTTGACAGAAACCAGTTATTCTCAGGTAGTGGGCTTGTAAGGAGTGAAGAGCAGGATGATTTTGAAGAGATTCGAGGATTGCCCGATAATGTCGGTTGGTAGAGCCTGTAAAAAATGAGAAAGCACAGATAAAAGTCTGATTATTTAATGTGATTATAATAAAGCTTTTTGTGTTAAATGATGTTTTTCTCCCAGTTTCAGCAAAGACAGGCTCAGACATCATTGAGCGCCTCGCTGAGAAAAGACAAAGGGATCACATGGAGGCTGTTGCTGAGCTCCAGAGGGGTCTTACTGCGCTCAGTGTGGTATATGACTTTTTGTTCTGGACTGGAGATGGATTGGAGAAACCTTTATTAAACCATGGTTTTGTTTTCTCTCTCACAATCTTTTCTTTTTCTTAGAAGTTTGAGGCAAAGTTTAGACAAACTGGAGAAGATTTTCTTCTTAAACTGACGGAATACGATGAAAAAGTGGAAAGACTTCTGCTGAAGACAGAAAATGCTGCTGATTTTGAAGCCTACACTCATCAGGTATGGGAGGGACATTACTGTTGTAACTTATTTATGTATGAGAAATGTATTAGACTCAGTAATTTTATAATGTGTTTGTAATGTTAAAGAAAGACTCTATCATTAACCGTATCTATTACCATACACAATAAATTAACTTACAGTGGCAGTCTATGGTGCAGTTGTTGTGTTCTGGCAAAGAAATCCACAGTCAAACCCCAATGTTCTAGTGGACCTCGTTCCTACAATGGCTCTGATAGCATATATTCAGATAATGGGTACCCTATATCAAATTATTCATTCATAGGCATAAATGTAAAACAAGTTGAACTTTTAGTGCTGTCAGCTTAATCTACTGACACAGGGACTTTTTGCTTGAAAGTTTGTGAACCCTTTAGAATTTTCTATATTTCTGCATCAATATGACCTAAAACATCATCAGATTTCCCCCAAGTCCTAAAAGTATATAAAGAGAACCCAGTTAAACAAATGAGACAAAAATATTATACTTGGTCATTTATTTATTGAGGAAAATGATCAAATATTACATATTAGTGAGTGGCAAAAGTGTTTGAACCTTTGTTTTCAGTATCTGGTGTGACCCCCCTGTGCAGCAATAACTGCAACTAAACGTTTCCTGTAACTGTTGATCAGTCCTGCTCACCGGCTTGGAGGAATTTTAGCCCATTCCTCCGTACAGAACAGCTTCAGCTCTGGGATGTTGGTGGGTTTCCTCACCTTAACTGCTCGCTTCAGGTCCTTTCACAACATTTCCATTGGATTAAGGTCAGGACTTTGACTTGGCCATTCCAAAAACATGAAATTTATTTATTCGGTAACCATTTCTTTGGGTAGAACGAACTTGTGTGCTTAGGGTCGGTGTCTTGGTTGCATGACCCACCTTTCTTGAGATTCAGTACAATGGACGATGTCATGACATTTTCCTTTAGGAATTCTCTGATATATGCTTCAGAATTCATTGTTCCATCAATGATGCAAGCCGTCCTGGCCCGATGCCAGCAAAACAGGCCCAAAACCATGATTACTACCACCACCATGTTTCACACGGAGGGATTAAGGTTCTATCTGGAATGCAGGGTTTTCCTTTTCTCCAAACCAAAACGCTTTTCTTTTAGACCAAAAATTTCTATTTTGGCTCATACGTCCACAAAACATTCTTCCAATAGCCCTTCTGGCTTGTCCATGTGATCTTTAGCAAACTGCAGACGAGCAGCAATGTTCTTTTTGGAGAGCAGTGGCTTTCTCTTTGCAACCCTGCCATGCACACCATTGTTGTTCAGTGTTCTTCTGATGGTGGACTCATGAACATTAACATTAGCCAATGTGAGAAAGGACTTCAGTTGCTTAGAAGTTACCCTGGGGTCCTTTGTGACCTCGCCAGCTATTATACGCCTTGCTTTTGGAGTGATCTTTGTTAGTCGACCACTCCTGGGGAGGGTAACAATGGTCTTGAATTTCCTCCATTTGTACACAATCTGTCTGACTGTGGATTGGTGGAGTCCAAACTCTTTAGAGATGGTTATGTAACCTTTTCCAGCCTGATGAGCATCAACAACTCTTTGTCATGCCTTACAGCGGGAATCGAGTACTAGAAGTTTGGACATCTGAGTTTGACTGTATGTTATATATATATATACATATATATATATACGTATATATATGTATGTATATATATATATATAACTATAACTATAACACATTTTAGCCATGTGTCCAGATGTTTTCTGTTGTTTTCATAAGCTGAATTGTTAATCCACCGTTAAGATATGTCATTTATGTCAACCTTTTCAAAATTTGATCAAATTTATCAACTTCTGCTGTAAGTAAAACAGATGTTGCTTTGAGTTTAAGCTAATAAAAACGTATATACTTTTTTAAGAATTGTTATTAAGAGGTGTTATATCTGTTGCCACTTAGGATTTGTGTGAGATCTGGAACACCATCAGCCATGAGTCTGCTATGAGAAGAAAGTGTATACATGATTTGGATGACATGTTTGTTAGCTATGAAACTGAACGATCATCCATGGTAACGTTTCAAAATTGTGTTTAATCATAATTGCGTGCAGAATTAATGCGGCACCATCACGCGTATTTGTCTTCATATTCCAGATTTCTGCAATAATAAGGAAATACACGATGAAGCTTGAGAAAATCAGCTATGTGATGCCATGTGATGTGCACCGACTAATTGATAACGAAGCAATGGTAAGATTGTGTTTCTAGAAGACCGTTAATTGAAACAGCTTGCTATGTTAAGGGTGCAGGTATGGTGAGAAGCGGGAATGAATTAAAGCCAGTATTTACTGGAGGGAGTGATATGTACAGCAGTTAAAGCTTCAGAAGCTATGGATGCTAATGCTCCACTCATGTTTTAAGCTGTATCTCTGATGCATTCACGTACTGTCTGCATGCAGTTTTCTTGTGGAAAATACCCTTTATATTTAAATTACAGTAGTATAAAAAGACTGTGACTATGGTAATGTCCGGTCAATGACCATTTCGATTAATGACCTGTTTCACAGAACTGCGTATACCTGTACTGTCGAAAAAATAGCTGCTTATAATTACATAGTTTTCCCATGACACTGTCTGGTGGGGGAAAAGTCCCAACTTGGTCAAATGGGTGTGATCGACAACCTCTTAGGAGTGTCATTTGTTGTCTGTTTTACCTAGATGATAAATCAAGCATTATTAGCAAATAGACGAGCATTAGCTAAACTTCATTTGAACCTAACGGAGAAGGAACTGCAGAAAGAGGTCCTGTACCGCCTGAGATGGGAGGCAAAGCTTCAGGACTGGAAGAAAATCAGAGTCATTGCTGCAGTCTCTCAGTTTAAGTAAGTCGGTTGTGATCTCAACCATAAGGTATTAGCATGTTTAAAAGGTTATAGAGTAAAAATATAATAAGCACCAGGATATAATTGATTTGCATTATTTATCTGCAGAGGACTTTATATGAAGACCTGAAATTCAAAAGCCAAAAGCTGACAGGAATGCTCTGAACACCATGAGTCACAACAGCAAGTTACTCTGAGCAAACGCCGGAAGCATCCTCGAACAAATAGGGTAGGGCAATAAGACGTATTACAAAGCAGTTACAACTTTTTAAACTAAATATTGTTTTGCCATTAACAATTGGACTGTGGGTTAGCCTAGCGGCCTAAAGGTTCCCTGATATGGACCAAAAGGTCCAGGGTTCAAATCCCACCTCTGCCAAGCTACCACTGTTGGGTCCTTGGAGCAAGGTCCCTTAACCCACACATTGCTTGGATTATTGTTTGTAAAGGACTGTATTAATTGTAAGTCTGATAAAGCTGTAAATGTTTTTAATTGGGTTTTCTGTTAAAGAAATAGACACCAACCGCGTGTCTAAGTCAATGGCTGTTGGGACTGGTTCTCTTCTCTTTATACGAATCAATGAGCAAATTGTAAGAATGTGGCCTGTAAATTAAACTTACATACCAGGAATTGGCTCATAGTCCTTGGAATGTGTGCTTCTGCTCCATTTAGATCGCGATGCACATTGGACACCATGCTGAAACTTCAGCCAGACCTATGAGGATGCCTGGCAAAAGCGCTTACTTGAACTTGAGCGCTTTAAAGGTTAGAGACATCATGTTTAGTAATATTGTTTGCGAAATAAAAAAAAAAAAAGATTACATTCACCATGTCTCACATACAGAATGAAGTATCAATCTTTGGATTAAATTCAGACGAGATACTAGAGGTGGTTAATGCTGAGCTGCTGCCTCTTATTGGAAAGTGCCAGAAGCAAGCAGAGGAGCATTTAGCATCAATGGATGTAAGTCGAAAATACACAGTATCTGTGTCTGTATCTATCAATTATGAATGCAGTTATACACTGCCTGGCAAAAAATAGGTCACACACTTAATGTTCTTTGGACCACCATTAGCTGTGATTATGGCCCGCATTTGTGTGGCACTGTTTCCACAAGCTTCTGCAGTGTCACAACATTTATTTCTGTCCAGAGTTGCTTTCATTTTTCCCAAGATCTTGTATTGATGATGGGAGATTTGGACCACTGAGTCTTCTCCAGCACATCCCAAAGATTCTCAATGGGGTTCAGCTCTGAACTCTGTGATGGCCAATCCATGTGTGATAATGATGTCTCATGCTCCCTGAACCGCTCTTTCACAATCTGACCTTTCTGAAACAGATGAACATCTTTTCTTTTCTTTATTTTTCGACAAGGTTGTTTAACAAATGAGAAGCTACTCACTGCATCAGTTAGGGTTAAATAACTTGTTGTTTAGTTAAATCCAGGTGGTGACCTTTTTGGCCAGGCAGTGTATAATAATCTCATAATGATAAACATGACAGCTTTATATGATGTTTTAAAATGATAATAATTTTGGGTGCCCGAGTATTACATCTACCATCGTAAGATCATTAAAATAAAATATAATGAGAACAGGACTCTTTATGTCCTGGGCCCCACTTAGAACAATGACCCTAAGAAAATAAACAATAATATATAATTATTAAAAACTATTTATGAAACCCCATATACTACTTGCATCACAGTTGCTTAGAAGTTACCCTGGGGTCCTTTGTGACCTCGCTAACTATTACACACCTTGCTCTTAGAGTGATCTTTGTTGGTCGACCACTCCTGGGGAGGGTAACAATGGTCTTGAATTTCCTCCATTTGTACACAATCTGTCTGACTGTGGATTGGTGGAGTCCAAACTCTTTAGAGATGGTTTTGTAACCTTTTCCAGCATGATGAGGCATCAACAACTCTTTCTGAGGGGTCCTCAGAAAATCTCCTTTGTTCATAACATTGATACACTTTCACAAACGTGTTTGTTGAAGAGCAGCTTTGATACGATCCCCTGTTCTTTAAATAAAAACAGGTGACCACTCACACTGATGTCATTCCCATTGATTGAAAACACCTGACGCTAATTTCACCTTCAACAAACTACACTGCTAATCCTTGAGGTTCACATTACTTTTGCCATCACTAATATGTAATATTGGATTTAATTTTCCTCAATAATAAAGACCAAGTATATTATAATATTTTTGTCTCATTTATAACCTGGTCTCTGATATACTTTAGGACTTGTGTGAAAAATTGATGATTGTTTTGGGTCAATATTTATGCAGGAAATAAGAAATTCTAAAGGGTTCACCCACTGTATGTCGTATGTGGTTGTGATCTAATTCCTTTTATCACTTGCAGAAAGCCTTTGAGACTTCAGCCAGACTCTGATGTCAATCTAAGAAGTTAAGTATTTGTACAAATTTGTGCTTGGAGCAGTCAGCTCTGGGACCCCGGTAAACACTGCAGGCCTGCAGAAGAACAGAGAGAAGCTAGATGAAGATATCTTGGATCAGGTACGGCTATAACTCTGAACAGCAGAGTGAGGTTGGAGACACCGTGTCTAAATGTATTATGGTTAGAAAAAACACAGTGTTCAGTTAAACTTGTTCGTTGTGGACAGGCGTTTTCTTTTAAATTTAGTGAGGTTTTGTGAAATAAAATTCACCCAAACAGTGGGGAGGGACAAAATATGGAAACTTCATTGACATTCCTTAAAGTTCGGAGGGGTAAATTTTTAAAATTGAAACAAGAATGTTTTATGTAATTATCAGTTAGGCTGTTTATAGGGCTGGGATAGTGGATATCTTTCGGCACTGACTGAATTCAGTGTGACTTGCTCCATCGTCCTCCAGAGATAGGCTTCCCGGGGCACCCGGCATTCCCTAACCTGGGAAAATTGGGGTTTGGAAACATGGAAAAAAATCATGATTGTCACGTATTGTCATCACAAGTTAGTACAAAGATGGGAAATCAATGCCACATGTTAATTCTTTGATGCGTATTTTATAATTTCACATTTTTCATTACCCTTTCATGAGACTAAGATGTTTGTCTCCAGAAGACAGGAGGTCATCTGGATGTGCTGCTGGACAAACTCCAGACAGGAAAGCACAGCAGGGAATGCCCCAAAGCTGCCACTGGAGAAGGCACTTATCTTTTTGGAGGAAATAAGAATGGGGTAAAGAAAAAAAAAAGTATTGGTTTGCCACTGTTGTAGCAGGTCACCTATAGCTATATGTTAAGTAAAATGTTTTTTCTGGTTTTCAGGTATGTCACTTTCTATGAGAAGGCAGTTGATACGATGGCGATTTACCCTGCAATGGTTATGAGAATTTCTTTCACATACAGCTCAGCGGTCAGCCATACTTCGGGTCAGGAGAAGTATACAAGCAGGTACAGTCGAATTCAAATCAAATGGTGTAAAATGTGCAGGTAGGAATGCTGTTGTAATTGCCCCAGCTCGGTAGTGGTGATATACCATAGACATACCGTGGTGTGAAAGTGTTTGCCCTTCATGATTTCCTATTTTTTTTTTTTTGCCCCCATTGTTTGTCACACTTAGGGTTTCGGAACATTAAACCAAATTTAAATATTAGTCAAAGAAAACACAAGTAAACACAAAATGCAGTTTTTAAATGAAGGTGTTTATTATTAAGAGAGAAAAAAATCCAACAACCTACATGGCCTGTGTGAAAAAGTGATTGACCCTAAACCTAATACTGGTGGGCCACCTTAGCAGCAACAACTGCAAACCAAGCGTTTGCCATAACATTGCTATGGGTCTCATCTTTTGCGGAAATTGTGTAATTCAGCCACATTGGGAAGGTTTTTGGGTTTTTCGCTCTTAGATTTATCATCTACGCCGCCAAGGAGGTCGGGTCCCTTTTGAGTCTTGGTCCTCCCAAGACTTTTCCTTGCCACTGTCGCCCTAGGGCTTGCTCAAATTTGGGATTGGACTAGATATTAGAGATATCTAAACTTGTAGTAAAGTTGCTTTGAGACAATGATCCATTGTAAAAAGCGACTAGATAAATAGATCTGACTTGACTTGGACTTGAGCATGAACAGGCCTTTTTAAAGGTCATTGCCCAACAGCATCTCAATAGGATTCCGGTAAGGACTTTGACTAGGCCACTCCAAAGTCTTCTTTTTGTTTTTCTCCGCCATCAGAGGTGGGACTTGCTGGTTGTGTTTGATCATTGTCCTGGCTGCAGAACCCCAAGTTCGTTAACAAGCTTGAGGCACGCACAGATGGACGGACGTTCTCCTTCAGGATTTTTGGTGTAGGGACAGCCAGAATTCATAGTTCATTTTCCACAGCAAGTCTTCCAGGGTCCTGAAGCAGCAAAACCGACCCAGAACCATCACCACTAACCACCAACATATTGTTACTGCTGGTCTAATGTTATTTTTCTGAAATGCTGGTGTTACTTTTACACCAGATGTAAATGGGGACACACCTTTTCCAAAGAGTTCAACTTTTGTCTCGGTCAGTCCACAGAAGCTTTTCCCAAAAGTACTGTGGGAATCATCAAGTGTGTCTGGAAAAATTGCGACGAGGCTTTAATGTTATTTTGCTCAGCAGTGGTTTTCGTTCTGGAACTCTTGCCCAGGCATTTTTTTTTTGCCAGTCTCTTATGGGTGAGGCATGACCACTGGACCTTAAAACTGACGGCAAAGTGAGGCTTGCCGTTCTATTTGGATGTGTTGTGGTGTGGGGGTTTTTGTGACCTCTTGGATGCTCGTCGCTGCACTCTTGGGGTTAATTTTGGTCGGCGGGCCCACTCCTGGGAAGGTTAACCAACTGTTCCATGTCTTCGCCATTTGTGGAAAATTGGCCTCTCACTGTGGTTCACTGGAGTCCCAAAGCTTTAGCAATGGCTTTATAACCCTTTCCAGACTGATAGATCTCAATTACTTTCTTTCTCAATTGTTCTGAATTTCTTTGGATCTCAGCATGGTGTGGAGCTTTTAAGGATCTTTTGGTGTACTTCACTTTGTCAGACAGGTCCTATTTAAGTGATGTCCTGATTGAGAACAGGTGTGGCAATAATCAGGCCTGGGTGTGGCTAGAGACAGTGAACTCAGGTGTGATAAACCATAGTTAAGTTGTGTTTTAACAAGGGGGCAATCACTTTTTCACAAGGGCCATTTTTGTCCCTTAATAATAAACACCTTCAAAAACTGCTTTTTGTGTTTACTGGTGTTGTCTTTGACTAGTATTTAAATTGGTTTGATGTTCTGAAACACTTAAGTGTGACAAACATGCAAAAAAAAATAGGAAATCACGAAGGGGCAAGCACTTTTTCACACCACTGTACGTTTTGACAAGTGCATGTGATCTACAAGTCTCATCTTGTTAATGTTTTATGAAAAATTGTAGAACTTGTGTTAACTAATCTGCTCCTTTTTTACTCAAGCTTATCTTTGTTGGTACTGTCTTTAAGTCTTATGTGCACCTCTGGGTATATGGTAAATTGCACTGGTTATATGTATTTACCTTTGCTGATATACTGTTTTCCCCATATTGCTGCTCTCTAATAATATAAAGTATTATTTTTAGTATTTTTGAACATTTTACTAATGGCATGTTTTGTTTTATATTCAAGGACCCTGAGGAGCTACAAATGCTTTATCCTTCTTTTAATCTTGGTAAATATCTGTAATGATGTCACTTTTTGGATCTTGTAATAATTCCCATGTTCACTTGATTGTTTATGATATTTTATTGTTGTCACATGCAGGCCAGTCAGCTAGTATAAATCAGCTAGCCATAACTGAGGTAGGTATTTGTTGACAGCCCTCTCCTACTCTTGTTGTACACCTTTGTCTGGCAGGTCAGTATTCCTTCAATAAACTATTTCTATTGTTCTTGAGGCTGAAGACCCTGATAATCCTCCTCTGGAGTTTGAAACCAATGAAACTTTCACAACTGCAAATGGAAATGTGTACAGCTGCCAGGGCTTTGTAATACAATGTGAAGGTGAAGCAGATTTAAACGTTGTGGAAGTGGAACCAGTTCTGTATCCTAAAAGTCTTGTGATGGAATTACAAAAAGTGTAAGACCAGCATGTTTAGGGTCCACATTATAACATTTGCCATTTGTGATTTTCAGCTTTTAAGTCTATTTTCTGTCTCTTAGTGTAAGACAGGGATTCTTTAACCATATTGAGCAGAGGCATCAGGCAGTTTTGGACAACACACTGGGGTTTATGAATGCCAAAACGGAGGAGCTGAAATCTGAGCTAGCTCTCCGAATGCATCTCCACCAACATCGAGCCAAGAGAGTTGAGATGGACATTCACAATGTCAGAGCAAGTGTGTGTTTTATACTACTTGCTACTGTAATGTAATGTAATGTTTATACTAATTGCTACTGTAATGTGAATATAAAGGTTTTTTCCACAAGAAAACTGTGCAAATGATATTCAAACATGTCAGAGAAACCGCTGAAAGCACGAGTGGAACGCCACCAACTACACAGCATCCCTAATGCCACAGCATTTTTAATTTATGTAAATGAACAATAATTATAGATAATGCAGTAATGTACTGTTACGACCCTGTCTAGGGGAAAGCCGTAACCCCTAAGAGTATGGCCTGACAATTTTGTTTGGTGGAAGCCAAAAATGCCTTGATAGACATTATTAGGAACAGGACAGAAGATCAGCCAGATGACACAGAGACTCAATGAGTGAATGTGAACCTGCTGTAAACAAGTAGCTGAAAGTCACCCACCTGTAAAAGCCAATAAGAGGCAAATCATTTTTCTGATTGATGGGTGACAGAGCCTTATGAGTCACTTGGTTTAATGAGGCACTCCTGATCTGCCCCATGGACCAAGCCAAAACCCCAAGAAGCATGAAGAGCCAGAAACCAACTTGCCAGAGGTGGGATACAAACGAGGATGGTTCAACAAACCGATCCAGCACACTACCACTGAGCCAGTCCAGTTCATATCTCGCCTCTGGCAAGGTGGCAGAAGTTGTATGAGCATTCCTGAGGTTCCTGAGTCTCAGTGCTCCTCAAGCAGGGGGCTGGATCTATGACATGACAGTCCAGAGGTGCCCCCACAACAATGATTTGTTGATGCAGTACAGTTGGAATGATTATATTTGTAAGGAATATTTTGTTGTTTAATGTCTGTATGGTGTTTTTAGCTGAGCTGGTCTTGCATCAGGATCGCGTAAACAGGCACTGCAGAGGTGTTCTGGAGGCTCTAGATGATTTCCGAGCCAACTTCAATGACCAGCAGGTCCGACAGCAGACACTAAACGAAGACTTTCGCTCTAAAATCTTCAGCATGGAAGAAACTTTTATCACCGCTACCAAGTCTGACAAGTAAGTACCCAACAATGAGGAATATTTTAAAGTGATACGATTCATATTTGGTTATTACACCTTGTTGTTGCACACGTTCTTGTGTTTTTAAATAATAGGCTGGTGAAACTCTGTGCTTCACTACAAACCAGTTTGGATGAACACAACAGTGTCCTCCAGGAGTCACAGAGGCATTTTAGGAAAAATTTAGAGCTTAAATTTGTGGGCCTTAGAGAGGCCAATGCACAGCTAATTTAAATCTTTTAAGTAAGTTTTTTTCTCTTAAATCTTTCTCTTAAAATGTGAGACCAATAGCCAGGAAACAAATCAGTGGTCATTTTGTGTTTTTAAAGGCTGTTTTCTGAAGGAGGAAATTTCTCCCCAAAAGAGGTTGAGACATACCAGAAGCGTTTGGAGAAGATAGCTACACGCATTGACATGGCTGATGAGGCTCTAATGAAGGACATGGAGGGTGCAGAGTCAAAATGCATGGAACAGGTTTAAAGATGCAGTACACAGTGTTTTTGGAATGAATATGACAATAATATAGTTACAAATTTAAATATACAGCCACCATACCACCATTAAATCTGTTGTTTTAGCAATGGTATAATGTCCATACATAATTATTTTTCAGTCTCTGTATTAGAATACACCAGAAAATACAGGACATTTGTATGCAGTATTAAAAAACTGAAGAAATCTGAAAAAACAGCTTCTTTAAGCTACAGTGGCAAGTATTTAGCGTGACCTCGCCTTACACTTGAGCAATAGCAGCATCTGGCAGCCAAGTTGCTCCTTTTTCAGTCTGAAGAAGCTTGATCAGGAATGGTCTTTTTTCGAAGAGTTGCAGCCAAGAAACCAGATTTTTCAGAAAGGGAAAAGGGTGAAAAGGATAAGATATGCTAAAGCTTACAAAGATTGGAATGACCATGAGTGGAAAAGAGGATTATGGAGCGGTGAATCCATGGTCATTATTGAACTGCGAAACAACAAATCTAACGGTGGCCTAAGACTTTTGCACAATACTGTATAGGTTTCTTTTTTCAGGCACGAGAGCTAGTCAGCAAGTCTGAAGAGAAGTACCAGTGTCTGACGCTGGATTTAATGTTTCTTGAGAAAATCCAAAGAGCTCTCACAAACACACAGGTCAAGATTAAAGCAGAGGTATTCTAAACATTGTATTGGCTGTTGGAAATTGTACCATCACCTGAAGTCAGTTGTAATAACCTGAACATATCTGGCAGGCCATGAAGAGCAACATGCAGAAAAAACGGATCAACAGTGTAATGGGTGAAGTAGAAGAAATGCTTATTGCTTATAATCAACCCAGTCTGGACAGGAGGGTAATGCCTGTGCACTGAGATTTCAAATTACAGAGCATGCTTTATGTATGTTACTTATACACAGCCATATCGGGTGGGGCCCAGCCTCAGCTACCCTTGTTGTGGAGACATCTCCATTTCTGATGGTGTTGGTTGAATATTTTTGTTTGTTTTGTGTGTAATGTATTTCAGGTAGTAACATCAGACAACATTTCCAATTTAACATCTTCCCTGATAGAAGAACAAAGAAAGAGATGTCAGTATCTTGACTGCTGTTTGGTATGTCACTGCACCATGACTGCTTACTTTAGACTATGATTATAGTTGCAGTGGTTCCTTTGTTCTCGACCACCTCGGAACTCATTGAATTTGCTCATTGAGTTTGCTCGGTGCTTGGCGCACTTACTTAAACTTGTATAACTTGTATATATAAGCTTTGTGTTAATGATTTTGGCCAACTATCGGGTTAATGTAAGTGTTAATGTTTAATGGGCTCTGCTACAATACAGTATAGACTATATTAAAGTCATGTTTCGTAATGTATCCTCATCAAAAATCAGGGAGCACCTGCACAATACAACTGCATTAATACATATAATGCCTTATGCAGTTTGTTTTTTGTGAGCGTCTGGAATGGATTCATTCAATGTACATTATTGCTTATGGGAAATATTTGCTTGGTACTCGTCATTTTCGGTTCTCCACAAGCCTTCTAGAACGTATTAACGAGAACCAAGGTACCACTGTATAGTTAGTATACTTTAGAAGAACACAATTTATCAGAGTATCTTCACCGCAGGACCCGTCTATGGCTGCTCCACTGCCTGAAGCCCCTCTGCAGGGTGCATTTGCCGTGGCAGCTCGCCCTAGATTCCGGAAGCAGGAGAAGGTGGGAAGCCCAGACTCCCTTCTCCAGCCCAGTCGCATGGGTGTTGCGTTCATGGATGACGCAGCTGTTGGGGTGATCCGAGGACTGCTCAGGTAAAAATAAAAGCGTGACGCTAACACATGTGATTTTTAGTTTCATGCACTGTAATACTACCTTAGGAATAGCAACGCAGCACATTTCTTCTCCCATCTGCTTGGCAACTTTCATATACAGCTTTTTTTCTGAGGGCTTTCAACATCTTGGTAATACCCCCCCCAACCAGGAACACGCAGTTTCTACATGACTAACGGAACTGCACGTGAAAAACGAAGAAGTGATACACGCATGACTCACACATATTTTCTCTCTCAAAAATCACAGGATAAGCAAACGTCAAGATGGTGAAGACGTCAATCCGGATCTTAAAGCGAGAAGTCCATCAGCAGTAACAGGTGACAGAAGTGCTACTTAGTTTCAGTTTAAAATTTGGACACTGTGTAACATTATATGCACACCAAAGGTGCAATGTCACTGCAGCTAATTTGGATCAGTGTACAGCCATGTAAACAGCACGGTACGATTATCAGCGTCCAACCACAGTATGATGTTGGTCGACCTATGTGTAACTCGTCTAAAATTAAACATTAACAAGGGCTTGGAGTACAGGTTTTGTTTTTGTAGTGCCTAAATGTGCTGCTCCAGAAATCTTCAAATCCATGGTTTGATCTAAGTTTTAAGTATTTAATTTATGATTTAAGTATTTTTTTCCATTTTTTCCTCCCAACTGGAATCATCTCTGTGAATAGTCAAGTCAAGTCAAGTCAGATCTATTTATATAGTGCTTTTTACAATGGAGCATTGTCTCAAAGAAACTTTACAAGTTTAGATTATCTCCTAATAACTACCTCCAATCCCAAACTGAGCAAGCCTAGGGTGACAGTGGCAAGGAAAAACCCCCTGAGTGTTATAGGAAGAAACCTTGGGAGGACCAAGACTCAACAAGGGACCCAACCTCCTTGGGCGAATAGAAAATATAAAGGTTAGGAAAGAAAGAAATCAAGGATGAATGAATCTTAAAGTGGAAAGAAGTAAAAACAAAAAAGGGAAAAAAAAACAGAAGGCAAAGTCTAGATGACTAAGGGAGAGAGTGAAATTGAAAGTCCAAAAGACTGTTTAAAGGAGCCAAAGTACTGGAACAGATTGATGGGAAAGAGATATCGGTGAAAGTATGGTTACAGTGGTGAAGAAGTGAAACCAGAAGAGATAGCAGAAGGAGAGAACATCATTATGATTTGAGCTGAAGTGAATAAATACATCACTTAAGTATCTTCTGATAATTTTATTTTGAGTGCATATGTTTCTGACTAATCATACACAAGCTTAGTTTTGTGTTTTTGAGCTGGTGTGTTGTTTTTTCTGGTGTCATTTCTGGCTCATTAGTTCCTCTCGGACCTAACTCTCCAGCTGGGTCAGGTCAAATGTCAGGCAAATGTCAGAGCCAATCAGGTCAGGAAATCCTGCGCATAAGATCGTCCGAGTCTGTCAGCTCCTCAAGGGTCACCGGTGTACAGTTGAGTGGCAGAATGTTCTAGAAGCACACATTCATGCAGGTTCATTGTTTATCGTACTAATGAGTGCACTTTTCTTTTTTCGTTGTCCTAAGGATAAAGAGATTTTCCAGATTGAATCGGTTTGATAAGAGATTTCATGTGTTTGGCCCTAAACCTGAAGAGCAGCAGGGGACGTAAGTCTGAACAGCACATGTGAAGTACATATTCAATGTAGGACTTTATAGGAACACAAATGCCTATATGTGTCTAAGCAATTTGTATTCTCTTAGTGTCACTTTTAAAGGTTGCATCACTAACATTCTATGGGAAGCCAATGATCTGGTCCTCCAGATTTCTGAGGTACCTTTGATTTTTTTAAGTGTTTATATGATATGTTATTCAAATTGCAAACAAAGGCAAGTGTCACACGAGGGGCACCCCTGGTCTGGCAAATGCTACTGAAGGAGCTCTGAGTCTCCCTGGTCCCATTTGGCTCAACATTCTGAAAACTCCCAGTCCGCTTTTGCTTTCTTTAATTTCCCAATTCTTATATTATACTTACATTATATTTACAGCATTTAGCAGACGCCCTTATCCAGAGCGACTTACAATTGGTACAGTCTTACAATCCAAGCCATTGTGGGTTAAGGGCCTTGCTCAAGGACCCAGCTTGGCAGAGGAGGGATTTGAACCCTGGACCTTGTGGTCCATAGTCCAGTACCTTACCCACTAGGCTACCACAGTCCCAAGTTTTTGTAATGTGTCACGGAGATTTCGCCATGTCTTTTTCACATCGTCAACTTAAAAATACAAATACCCAAGCGAAGATTAGTGCAAGAAGCTGTAGCTTGAGGTGTTTTTGGGCATGAACAGAGTAGAATGTGCTTAGATCAATAAGAAAACAGTTCCATCCAGTCACTGTGAGGTTTATCACCATCATTCTCCAGCCTTTCAGCTATATTCCAAAAGATCTTTTCTTTAATATCCATGTTTTTATAGTCAGCGTATTGCTTATCCTATAAGCTCTTGTGCTCTGCTACTAGCAGGATGAGCTGTTCCGCCTGACAACAGAGCTCTGATTGGTCATCCTGATTTTTAACGCATTTGAACAACACAGAAATTGGAACAGGCTCTGATTTATAATTTTACACGGCGTCGCTGTCTGTCAGCTTCAGACTCGGTGTGAAGGATGACATTAATATATCTGTGTTCTTTTTGAAAATTTTATTTGTTTTGTTTTGTTTTCCCATCTGGTGTGAAAAGGCCTTTACTTGAGTCTGGGTCCATAGCATATGCCTGACCAGGGATACCCCCGCATCACACTAGGACTTTCCTTAAATGGCATTTACTCCCTCCATTATTAGGACTACTACAAGAAGAAGGACCGTCGTCCCATCAGCCGCCCTCAGTACATTCAGGATTCTTTTGAGCAGTGTGCTGAGGAGTTAAACAAGAGGCTCATTGGCTACCAGAGTCAGACTGAAGAATACCACAGGGGCTGTGTCCAAGGTTAGGCTCTCCCTGTAAACACAGCAGGAAATCCTGATTAACTCACTTCAGTTAATGAAACCGACTTATTAACTCTTATCCCACTGGAAAATCCCAACCATGACCCAGCTTGTTGACAGATTTTCATTCAGCATCTGGTGTAGTCGAAGTCGCTTATTATTTTAATATCCAAACCTGTTATCTGAACTACTAACCTTCTGTAAGAAATAGCAAAATAACAGAAGTAAATTTATTCAGAAGGGCTTTGTACCTCTACCTTCACCCTACATTTTCACTTTATTTCGTGCTTAATTATGAGGTAACGGTTGTTTATTATACACTGTGGTATTTAGCACTAGCAGAAGCACTTGTGAGACAACAGAGAACTTGTGCACACGTGTGGGTACACTGGATGAACAAGATTGCGATAACAGGCAGTTAGGGGGACCGTTCAGAAAATCCTCTGCACCACTACGTAATGCTGACCTGAAAATGTAGTAATCTTTTCATAAGCCTTTTTTAAACCCATTATTACCAAGGCTGTGAATAATTCTAGAGCTGACTGTATGTTCTTTGGCCAGAGTTCCAGCAGCAGTTGAAGAGCATTGAGTTGGTTGTCTGTCGGATACCTGAGGTGCTTCTCACAAAAGTAAGGGATCAGCATTTGGATGACCTGAAAGGGAATCTGACCCTCATTCACAAGCAGTTTGAAAAGTTTCAGAAGCAGAGTGAACAAAAGAAGGCAAGTAGTGATTATTAAAGGAATATTTTAGCCAACAGCCAAATTTACACAATTTACCATGAAGACATTTTTGTGCAAGTTAAGTATTGGAGTTACAAAATTAAAGCTTATCGCTACCTGTTTAGCACTGTACTAAAAGCATGTCATATAAAATAGATTCAATTCTAAAAGTTCCAGTTCCAGTTCTTGCAAAACTGTCTAAATACAAACACCTATGACCACGTCACAACTACTGAATTATGTATTAATGTGCCAGACTGTTAAAGCCATATAACTGTTAAAACATGCAGTTAGTGTAAATATTTACATTTACAGCATTTAGCAGGCGCCCTTATCCAGGAGCCTAGCGGTTAAGGTACTGGACTTTGGACCAGAAGGTCCAGGGTTCAAATCCCACCTCCCCCCAAGCTGCCACTGTTGGGTCCTTCAGCAAGATCCTTAACGCACAATTGCTTGGACAATTGACTGTATCAATTGTAAGTCGCTCTGGCGTCTGCTAAATGCTGTAAATGTAAATGTCTTGCTCAAGGACCCAACGATGGCAGCTTTGGCTGGGATTTGAACCCTGAACCTTCTGATTCATAGTCCTGCACCTTAACCACTAGGCCACCACAGTCCATATTAACACACCTATCCATAATCTCTCTCATAGTATCTTCTATAATCGCAAACTGAGCAAGCCTAGGGCAACAGTGGCAAGGAAAAACTCCCTAAATGTTATAAACGAAGAAACCGTATGAGGAACAAGACTCAAAAAGGGACCCATGGGATTGGGATTGGACGTAGTTATTAGGAGATAATCTAAACCTGTAAAGTTGCTTTGAGACAACGCTCCATTGTAAAAAGCGCTATATAAATAAATCTGACTTGACTTGACTTGACCCATCCTCCTTGGGTGGACTAGATGATATATGAAAAAATTAAATTAAAGTTATCTAATTAATAAGTTCATAGCATTGGTTTTAATAAACACATGCTAAATAAATACTGACAGAGAGAATAAATTTTTTAAATATAATAGTTAAATGAAAAATAATGAGATGATGTAATGTATAATAAGATAGAACATATAAAACTATCATATAGACAATAGTGTAAATGAATAAATTATTGAAACAATGTAAAATATGCATATCAGCATTATTTTAGTGCATATAGTCATTGTAGGATTATGTGTCCTCAGCGGGAAAGTTTTGAAGGCATGGCATGCTCAGTCATCCAGAGGATGGAGGGAGTTTATTTCAATAAATAATACTAATAAACTAATTTAGTTTTGTATTGGACCTACAAGTTTAATGTAGCTAATATGCAGGGGGAAGCTTGTCACATTTAACATCATATTAACTGGCCACCCCCACCTCAAAAGACATGTTTGTATAGATACTACTACTACTAAATGCTTGAGCGAAGTGACATTTTATTGATTTTTTAAAAATGAATAGAGCTTTTGTAGGGAACAAACTCAAACCTAACATAGTGCGCTCCTCCTCACAGAAGGAACACAGCAGTAAGCTGCGCGTACGTCTGAGCCACCCAGCCTGTGAGGAAGAACTGAACAGTCTGGTTAAGGCTGAGGGTAACAGACAGGAGGAACTCAGGAAGGCTGTCGAAAATAACAGACTTGCACAACAGGTACCTTACGTTGTTGCGTTTACTGCTCAAAGTGTACATTTGACAACTTGGTTCTGGTTGTTCTTCATTTTGTGATAGAGCTGCATTAAGAAGATGGCAGATGACTTTGTTGCTGCACTTGCCACGATGACGGAGAACTTGCTCTTCCAGCTGGACAGCATCTTGAGTGCTGATGAAGTCCAAGGTGGATGTAGGCAGCCTGTGATTATAAGTAGACAGCAGGAACTCTGTTGTTTATTTGGGAGTTAAATATCTCCAGAGTAAAGTACTTTTTCTAACTAGTGAAAAGCATTACAAGCATTAGTTGGTTTCTCATCATCTAGACACAAATCTAGATGCTACGTTATATAATGCTAAATGCTATACAGGCACATTTACAGTGGGGCAAAAAAGTATTTTGTCAGCCACTGATTGTGAAAGTTCTCCTACTTAGAAATATGAGAGAGGTCTGTAATTTTCATCATAGCTACACTTCAACTATGAGAGACAAAATCAGGATTTTTAAAGAATTTAATTGTAAATTATGGTGGAAAATAAGTATTTGGTCACCCACAAACAAGCAAGATTTCTGGCTCTCACAGACCTCTAACAACTTCTTTAGGAAGTTCTTCTGTCCTCCACTCATTACCTGTATTAATGGCACCTGTTTGACCTCGTTATCTGTATAAAAGACACCTGTCCACAGCCTCAAATAGTCAGACTCCAAACTCAACCATGGCCAAGACCAAAGAGCTGTCGAAGGACACCAGGAAGAAAATTGTAGACCTGCACCAGGCTGGGAAGAGTGAATTTACAATATACAAGCTGGTTGGTGTGAATAAATCAACTG